>NIVC01000335.1:0-55517 GCA_002269645.1 Macrostomum lignano
TCCCCAGAATCTCACTCGGATTCTCCCCAGAATCTCCTATAGATTCTCCCCAGAATCTCACATCCGATTCTCCCCAGAATCTCCACCGATTCTCCCAGAATCTCACATCGATTCTCCCCAGAATCTCCACCGATTCTCCCAGAATCTCCTACCGATTCTCCCCAGAATCTCACACCGATTCTCCCCAGAATCTCCCACACGATTCTCCCCAGAATCTCACACCCGATTCTCCCAGAATCTCACACCGATTCTCCCCCAGAATCTCACACCGATTCTCCCAGAATCTCACACCGATTCTCCCCAGAATCTCACACCGATTCTCCCCCAGAATCTCACACCCGATTCTCCCCAGAATCTCACACCGATTCTCCCCAGAATCTCACTCGGATTCTCCCCAGAATCTCATTCAAATTCTCCCCAGAATCTCACACCGATTCTCCCCAGAATCTCACACCGATTCTCCCCAGAATCTCCTACCGATTCTCCCAGAATCTCACACAGATTCCCCCCCAGAATCTCACACCGATTCTCCCAGAATCTCCCACCGATTCTCCCCGAATCTCCCACCGATTCTCCCCAGAATCTCACACCGATTCTCCCCAGAATCTCACACCGATTCTCCCCAGAATCTCACACCGATTCTCCCCAGAATCTCACACCGATTCTCCCCAGAATCTCCTACCGATTCTCCCAGAATCTCACACAGATTCTCCCCCAGAATCTCACACCGATTCTTCCCAGAATCTCCCACCGATTCTCCCCAGAATCTCCCACCGATTCTCCCCAGAATCTCCCACCGATTCTCCCCAGAATCTCCTACCGATTCTCCCAGAATCTCACACAGATTCTCTCCCAGAATCTTACACAGATTCTCTCCCATAATCTCACACAGATTCTCTCCCTGAATCTCACACCGATTCTCCCAGAATCTTACACCGATTCTCTCCAGAATCTCCCACCGATTCTCCCCAGAATCTTATCGCCCAGAATCTCACCCAGAATCTCATTGCCCAGAATCTCACCCAGAATCTCACTCCGATTCTCCCCAGAACCTCACCTAAATCTCACCCAGAATCTCATCGCCCAGAATCTCATCGCCCAGAATCTCATCGCCCAGAATCTCACCCAGAATCTCACCCAGAATCTCACCCAGAATCTCATTGCCCAATCTCACCATTTCAGATGTGCATCCACAAGTACAAGGCGCTGGCAAGGTTCGGCCTGGCTCACCTGATCGCCACCAACCTGTGCGTGTGGCTCCGCACGGTTGCCAAGGAGAGCGTGGCCGAAATTCTGGCTGAGCCGGCCAAAAATTCCACCAGCGACTCAGGCGGCATTGGCGCGGCGGGTGGAGCGGCTTCAGCGAATGTCAGCTCGCATCGATGCGCCTCGGAGACTGGCGAAGTGCTGAAGGGCCTGGTGGCTCGCAGCGACCCCTACCTGTTCCCGACCACTGTGCAGTACAGCCTGCTGGCTGCGGGTGAGTCAGAACTGCGGGCCACGGCTGATTCCGTAACTCACTGACTCATTGTTGCTGAGTTGGGTGACTTATTGTTGCTGATTTGGATGACTCATTGTTGCTCAGTTGGATGACTCATTGTTGCTCAGTTGGATGACTCATTGTTGCTCAGTTGGATGACTCATTGTTGCTCAGTTGGATGACTCATTGATGCTGAGTTGGATGACTCATTGTTGCTGAGTTGGATGACTCATTGTTGCTAAGTTGGGTGACTCATTGTTGCTGAGTTGGATGACTCATTGTTGCTAAGTTGGGTGACTCATTGATGCTGAGTTGGATGACTCATTGATGTTGATTTGGATGATTCATTGATGATGATTTGGATAACTTATGATGATGATTTGGATTACTTATGATGATGATTTGGATGACTTATGATGATGATTTGGATGACTCATTGATGATGAGTTGGATGACTCATTGTTGCTGAGTTGGATGACTCATTGTTGCTGAGTTGGATGACTCATTGATGTTGATTTGGATGATTCATTGATGATGATTTGGATGACTTATAATGATGATTTTGATGACTTATGATGATGATTTGGATGACTCATTGTTGCTGAGTTGGATGACTCATTGATGATGAGTTGGATGACTCATTGTTGCTGAGTTGGATGACTCATTGTTGCTGAGTTGGATGACTCATTGATGTTGATTTGGATGATTCATTGATGATGATTTGGATGACTTATAATGATGATTTTGATGACTTATGATGATGATTTGGATGACTGATAGATGATGATTTGGATGACTCATTGATGCTGAGTTGGATGACTCATTGATGTTGATTTGGATGACTCATTGATGATGATTTGGATGACTTATGATGATGATTTGGATGACTTATGATGATGATTTAGATGACTGATAGATGCTGAGTTGGATGACTCGTCAGTGATGATGACTCGGATGACTCAAATGACAAACTATTGTATAGAGTTTCAAACGACCCAGCCTCATCCCCACGAACTCCCCCAGCCATCCTGTGGATGACATGGCGCAACGTCGGCCGACCCGGCAGTCGCAGGTTCGATTCAGCATCGCTAGACAGCTCGCCAGACGGCACCCTGACTTCGCCGGCGCATCAGCAGCAGTCGCAGCAGCAGCCGCCTGCACCGCAGTCGCCGCCGCAGGCCCGACCATCGGGATCGGTCGAGGCCGCCGACCCCGTGGCGGACACCGCGGCCTCTTCCCGCTGCCACCGGCGCCACGGCGGCAGCGGCGGCGGCCTCGACTGCGCCGGCTCGCACCGCGGCCTGTTCCTCGGCCTGGCAGCCCTGGTCGGCGGCGCGGTGGCCCTGCTGGCATCCGGGGTGCTGATGCAGCAGCCGCAGTACTACTCAGCGGGCAGCCTGGCCTCCTACTGCGGCGAGCTGGCCCTGCTGGCGGCCGGGCTCGCCACCGCCCTGGCCGCCTTCCCTCGCATGGCCGACATGCTGTACGTGTCCGGCCGGGACCGGCGGCTGGACGAGGCGCTGCAGTTGGCCACCCTGGCCGGCAGCCTGGCGCACTGGCTGCTGCCGCTGATGGCGGGCCCGCCGCCCGGGCCGCACGTGGCCGCCTGCAGCGCCGCCCAGCTGCTTCAGGCCAGCGTGCAGGCCGCCTTCGTGTGCACCGCCCTGAAGCGGATGTCCTACAAAGCGTTGCACGAGCGCGAGAAGCCCGGACGCGAACTCGTGACCTTCCTGCTAGTGTGCAACGTAGCATTGTTCGCGTTTGCGGCCACGGAGCCGCTGCGGCTGGCGGAGGCCCGCCTGGGGCCAGCGTTCGGCCGGGTTGCATTCGCTGTGGCGGACCACCTGACCCGGCCGTTGCACTGTCTGTTCCGCTTCCACAGCGTGGTGGCCCTGGCCACCGTCTGGAAAGAGGCCTACCAGTTCAAGTCCGCCTGACACTAGTCTCAAGTCCAACTGACACTAGTCTCAAGTCCACCTGACACTAGTCTCAAGTCCAACTGACACTAGTCTCGAGTCCGCCTGACACTAGTCTCAAGTCCAACTGACACTAGTCTCAAGTCCAACTGACACTAGTCTCGAGTCCGCCTGACACTAGTCTCAAGTCCACCTGACACTAGTCTCAAGTCCAACTGACACTAGTCTCAAGTCCAACTGACACTAGTCTCAAGTCCGCCTGACACTAGTCTCAAGTCCGCCTGACACTAGTCTCAAGTCCAACTGACACTAGTCTCAAATCCACCTGATACTAGTCGCATTGGTTGATGGCAGATAGCTCGTAAGTTACTAGTTAATTCCTTAATTTGGGAGACAGTCTAGATTGGAATGAGTCATCAATTATGGCAAATTACTGTGACTTATTGAAAGTGACTCACTAGCATTTTATTACTCACTTATAGTGACATTAGCACTCTTATGACTCATTGATAATGACTCATTAGTATTCTTATGAATCACTGATAATGAGTACCTTTGAATCTTTGTAAATCATTTTCAATGGATGATAAGAATTTGAATGAATGCATTCTAGAGTATACTTATGACTCATTAGAATCCTTATGAACCCTCGATAACAAATCGTTAGAACTCTAATTCACTCATAAGTATTGCTATGACCATTAATGATCATGCACATCAGTAGTCACTCGTTGAATTTGAGTCAGGAAGACTTCAATCAGTGATAAGGATTCTAATGAGTAATTTCTAGCTCATAGCATGCTTCCTAAGAATTACTGACAGAGAATAATTTAGCATAACAATGACTCATTGATAGTGACTACTCATTGGCAGTGAGGCATTGGTTTCCGTTGCTAACTCACAGATGATAGATAGCTGGAATTCATTTACTTAACAACAAAAATATTGTACAGATTTTTTCTGCCTTTTCTCCGCTTGTCGACAACCCAAAACCTCTGAACTGACTTGTGATCCCGCAGTTCGTGCTGCTCCTACTGCTAGCTCGTACTAGTATTAATAAATTTACAAGACACCAATATTCTACTGTGAGTAATAAGGTTGCGTGTGATTTTGCTAACTTTTATCTCTGTGCAATTTTTTTTCAAATAATTTTAGTCACTTTGAAATTTATTTGTTTGAATTGATTATCGGTGTTGTTTAACTGCGTCACGGCGTCTGTTAAATTTGTTTTAATTAACGCTGTCTCCGTCTGCCCTTCTTGCTTATGATTGGCTAAAATGCACTTGCACCGCTAACCTGTTGCTTAAAGTCATAGCGCTAACTTTGATAGAAAATTTCGCTTCATTCACCATGCGTAAAAATCCGCTTTTTCTGTCATTTTTTAGTCTGCGTTTGTGCGAGAATTAAAATGACAATGTTGCATTCGAACAATTTATTGACAAACTAATAAAAACTGTGAACTGAAGTTCGCTATTTGAGTTGAGAGCCAGCATTGCCGATTTAATTTTTACACTTCATCTGACTGTTTATTCAGATAGTGGAAATCTTACACTGTCTTTCCTCGGACACAGGCAGTACACAGACTGTAGACAGGCAGTACACAGACTGTAGGCAGGCAGTACACAGACTTAGACAGTACACATACTTAGACAGTACACAGACTTAGACAGTACACAGACTTAGACAGTACACAGACTGTAGACAGGCAGTACACAGACTGTAGACAGTGCAGTACACAGACTTGAGACAGGCAGTACACAGACTTAGACAGTACACAGACTTAGACAGTACACAGACTTAGACAGTACACAGACTTAGACAGTACACAGACTTAGACAGTACACAGACTTAGACAGTACACAGACTTAGACAGTACACAGACTTAGACAGTACACAGACTTAGACAGTACACAGACTTAGACAGTACACAGACTTAGACAGTACACAGACTTAGACAGTACACAGACTGTAGACAGGCAGTACACAGACTTGAGACAGGGCAGTACACAGACTTTAGACAGGCAGTACACAGACTGTAGACAGGCAGTACACAGACTGTAGACAGACAGTACACAGACTGTAGACAGACAGTACACAGACTGTAGACAGGGCAGTACACAGACTGTAGACAGGCAGTACACAGACTTGAGACAGGGCAGTACACAGACTTGAGACAGGCAGTACACAGACTGTAGACAGGCAGTACACAGACTGTAGACAGACAGTACACAGACTGTAGACAGGCAGTACACAGACTGTAGACAGGGCAGTACACAGACTGTAGACAGGCAGTACACAGACTGTAGACAGGGCAGTACACAAACTTGAGACAGGCAGTACACAGACTGTAGACAGGGCAGTACACAGACTTGAGACAGGCAGTACATAGACTGTAGACAGGGCAGTACACAGACTGTAGACAGGCAGTACACAGACTGTAGACAGGCAGTACACAGACTGTAGACAGGGCAGTACACAGACTTGAGACAGGCAGTACACAGACTGTAGACAGGCAGTACACAGACTGTAGACAGGCAGTACACAGACTGTAGACAGGCGGTACACAGACTGTAGACAGGGCAGTACACAGAAATTTCACAAGCTGTATATATTGCATGTAAGTATACAGGCTTATATAGGTTGTTCACAGGTACTATAATAGTACACATGGTATGTGCACAGTCGTCAATTCACATAATTTTGCAAGCCTTTCACAGAACACAGACAGACCTGAATTCCAGCTTTTGAATTCAGTTCTATTCGAGCAAACACACTGAAGCATTCAGTTCTGAAGCCCATGAAAAGCATTAAGAAGAGAGGGCCTATCGTAAGCCGCAATGCGATAAGCAGCAATAAATTACCAGCAGATTTAGGAGCAGAAGCGTCTGCAACACTAAGCGCTGGCTACTTGCAGAACAAACCAGATGCAACCTTCTTTAAGAAACATCAAGGGAGCCGCACTAAGCAAACAGGAATTTGCAAACAGGAACTCAATACTTCCTCTTTAAAGCGATATATTTTAACAAGGGAGAATGCCAGGTGGCTGGGAAAATATTGCATAATAATACAAGCCAATGTTCGCGATGCCGTCAGCACTACAATTGCAACTACCGGTATTTTTTTATTGGAAGATTTCCAACAGAGAACCCCAGTCTCGCCCTAGTCTCCACCTAGTCTCACCCTAGTCTCACCGTAAGCTCACCCTATTATCACCCCAGTCTCACCATAGTCTCACCTAGTCTCACCAAAGTCTCACCTAGTCTCACCCCAGTCTTACCCTAGTCTCACCCAGTCTCACCCCAGTCTTACCCAAGTCTCTACCTAGTCTCACCCAGTCTCACCCTAGTCTTACCCTAGTCTCACCATAGTCTCACCCCAGTCTCACCCCCAGTCTCCACCTAGTTTCACCATATTTTCATTCTAGTCTCATCCCAGCCTCAATGCAGTCTTCACAGTCTCACCATAGTCTCACCATAGTCTCACCTAGTCTCACCCTAGTCTCATCCCCATCTCACCCTAGTCTCACTCAGTCTCACCCCAGTCTCCACCTAGTCTCACCCTAGTCTCACCCAGTCTCACCCCAGTCTCCACCTAGTCTCACCCTAGTCTCACCCAGTCTCACCCCAGTCTCCACCTAGTCTCACCCTAGTCTCACCCAGTCTCACCCCAGTCTCCACCTAGTCTCACCCTAGTCTCACCCAGTCTCACCCCAGTCTCCACCTAGTCTCACCCTAGTCTCACCCAGTCTCACCCCAGTCTCCACCTAGTCTCACCCTAGTCTCACCCAGTCTCACCCTAGTCTCACCCTAGTCTCACCCAGTCTCACCCCAGTCTCCACCTAGTCTCACCATAGTCTCACCCAGTCTCACCCCAGTCTCCACCTAGTCTCACCCTAGTCTCACCCAGTCTCACCCCAGTCTCCACCTAGTCTCACCCAGTCTCACCCCAGTCTCCACCTAGTCTCACCCTAGTCTCACCCTAGTCTCACCCAGTCTCACCCCAGTCTCCACCTAGTCTCACCCTAGTCTCACCCTAGTCTCACCCTAGTCTCACCCAGTCTCACCCCAGTCTCCACCTAGTCTCACCCTAGTCTCACCCAGTCTCACCCTAGTCTCACCCAGTCTCACCCTAGTCTCACAGCAGTCTCCACAGTCTCACCATTGTCTTATCCAGTCTCACCATTGTCTCATCCAGTCTCACCCAGTCTCACCCTAGTCTCACCCTAGTCTCACCCAGTCTCATCCCAGTCTCCACCTAGTCTCACCCAATTTTCGTTCCCCCCTCGCCGCCAGTCCACGTAGCGACGCTGCGCATCTCAACGGCGGCCATCGGCGCCAACAGGGCGGTTTCCGCCGACGTGCCCGACGTTGCCATCGTGGCCCCGGCCGTCCAGGACCTCAGGGTGCCCCTCTCCTTGTTCATCGAGTCGTCCACGGAGACGCCAACGCCGATCATGCGTCGCTGCTGCTGCCGCGTCGCCGCCGCCGACGCCAAGTTGCCCGTCGACCTTGAGGGCATCGACTTACCGGCAGCCCAGCGGAACGCGAGGGCGGCGAGGCGAAGCGCGAGGTCGACGATCTCGGCTGCGAAGGTCAGGGTGAGGCCCAAGTAGAAGGCCAGCGCCGCGCCCACCTGTCAAGATTAAGTTGGGATTTTCGAACTAAATTGTTGATTAATTTCCCTATCGATTCTTCAATGGCGTCCCACCTTCTCGGCGACATATTCTGCCTATTCCGCAGACTCCTTAGCACACACAAGCGTGCCAATACCGTACGCAGGCGCGCACTTCACACTCTCTGCTGTGTCCTCATGGGTTTGTGAATGTGGGGCCGCGCACAGAACCAGGGGTCGGAGTCCCCCAGACGTCCCCAGAATCCCCGAGTCAGCTCCATCCAGCGCGTACCTGAGCAAACAGCGCCGTAGACGTGAGCACCAGAGTCTCATTAAAAGTCCTGGTAGTGAAATCCTGCCTGACAATCTTCAGTCGGACGTAGGGCAAATCCCAATACCAGGGCCGCCTGCACCAGTCCGCACGGAACTCGTCCGGCCTGGCCGCCAGGTAGGCCGACACCTGCTCCAGCTGCTCAGCCTCCGACATCCTGGTGTCCATAAAGGCGCCGCCGTACCAGCACTCCTGCCAGTCAGAGGCCAGATTGGCGCTCTGGATCAGCCTGGTGCTGTACACGACGCTCTGGCAGGGCCGCGGACAGAGTTCGGAGGCTTTGGTGAAGCTGTCCAGGTAGCGACCGCCAGACAGGGAGCACTGCAGCCTGCGCTCGGTGAGGCTGAGGTTGCTCCAGTGCACGGTGAAGCACAATGGCAGGCTGGCATTGTCAGAGTCGAGCCGCTGGGTGCAGCCGCACCGCTCGATCACCTCCGACTCGATGCGGCGCTCCAAACAGGCGTCGAAGTCGTCACCGTCGATGGAGTCGTCGGCCGCTTCGCCAGGACCACCGCCGTGGCCGCCACCTTTGCAATCGTCGTTGACGTACTTGCTGGTGGTGAAGCTCATGACGTTGATCTGGGTGAGATTGATAGAGTTGTTGAGTGCTGAGATTGATAAAGTTGAGTGCTGAGATTGATAGAGTTGAGTGCTTAGATTGATAGAGTTGTTGAGTGCTGAGATTGATAGAGTTGAGTGCTTAGATTGATAGAGTTGTTGAGTGCTGAGATTGATAGAGTTAAGTGCTGAGATTGATAGAGTTGTTGAGTGCTGAGATTGATGGAGTTGTTGAGTGCTGAGATTGATGGAGTTGTTGAGTGCTGAGATTGATGGAGTTGTTGAGTGCTGAGATTGATAGAGTTGTTGAGTGCTGAGATTGATAGAGTTGTTGAGTGCTGAGATTGATAGAGTTGTTGAGTGCTGAGATTGATGGAGTTGTTGAGTGCTGAGATTGATAGAGTTGTTGAGTGCTGAGATTGATAGAGTTGTTGAGTGCTGAGATTGATAGAGTTGTTGAGTGCTGAGATTGATAGAGTTGTTGAGTGCTGATATTGATAGAGTTGTTGAGTGCTGAGATTGATAGAGTTGTTGAGTGCTGAGATTGATAGAGTTGTTGAGTGCTGAGATTGATAGAGTTGTTGAGTGCTGAGATTGATAGAGTTGTTGAGTGCTGAGATTGATAGAGTTGTTGAGTGCTGAGATTGATAGAGTTGTTGAGTGCTGAGATTGATAGAGTTGTTGAGTGCTGAGATTGATAGAGTTGAGTGCTGAGATTGAGAGAGTTGTTGAGTGCTGAGATTGATAGAGTTGAGTGCTGAGATTGATAGAGTTGAGTGCTGAGATTGATAGAGTTGTTGAGTGCTGAGATTGATAGAGTTGAGTGCTGAGATTGATAGGGTTGTTGAGTGCTGAGATTGATAGAGTTGTTGAGTGCTGAGATTGATGGAGTTGTTGAGTGCTGAGATTGATAGAGTTGTTGAGTGCTGAGATTGATAGAGTTGTTGAGTGCTGAGATTGATAGAGTTGAGTGCTTAGATTGATAGAGTTGTTGAGTGCTGAGATTGATAGAGTTGAGTGCTGAGATTGATAGAGTTGTTGAGTGCTGAGATTGATAGAGTTGAGTGCTGAGATTGATAGAGTTGAGTGCTGAGATTGATAGAGTTGAGTGCTGAGATTGATAGAGTTGTTGAGTGCTGAGATTGATAGAGTTGAGTGCTGAGATTGATAGAGTTGAGTGCTGAGATTGATAGAGTTGTTGAGTGCTGAGATTGTGGAGTTGTTGAGTGCTGAGATTGATAGAGTTGTTGAGTGCTGAGATTGATGGAGTTGTTGAGTGCTGAGATTGATAGAGTTGAGTGCTGAGATTGATAGAGTTGAGTGCTTAGATTGATAGAGTTGTTGAGTGCTGAGATTGATGGAGTGGTTGAGTGCTGAGATTGGTAGAGTTGAGTGCTGAGATTGATAGAGTTGTTGAGTGCTGAGATTGATAGAGTTGTTGAGTGCTGAGATTGATAGAGTTGAGTGCTTAGATTGATAGAGTTGTTGAGTGCTGAGATTGATAGAGTTGAGTGCTGAGATTGATAGAGTTGTTGAGTGCTGAGATTGATAGAGTTGAGTGCTGAGATTGATAGAGTTGAGTGCTGAGATTGATAGAGTTGAGTGCTGAGATTGATAGAGTTGTTGAGTGCTGAGATTGATAGAGTTGAGTGCTGAGATTGATAGAGTTGAGTGCTGAGATTGATAGAGTTGTTGAGTGCTGAGATTGTGGAGTTGTTGAGTGCTGAGATTGATAGAGTTGTTGAGTGCTGAGATTGATGGAGTTGTTGAGTGCTGAGATTGATAGAGTTGAGTGCTGAGATTGATAGAGTTGAGTGCTTAGATTGATAGAGTTGTTGAGTGCTGAGATTGATGGAGTGGTTGAGTGCTGAGATTGGTAGAGTTGAGTGCTGAGATTGATAGAGTTGTTGAGTGCTGAGATTGATGGAGTTGTTGAGTGCTGAGATTGATAGAGTTGAGTGCTGAGATTGATAGAGTTGTTGAGTGCTGAGATTGATGGAGTTGTTGAGTGCTGAGATTGATAGAGTTGTTGAGTGCTGAGATTGATGGAGTTGTTGAGTGCTGAGATTGATAGAGTTGTTGAGTGCTGAGATTGATAGAGTTGTTGAGTGCTGAGATTGATAGAGTTGTTGAGTGCTGAGATTGAGAGAGTTGTTGAGTGCTGAGATTGAGAGAGTTGTTGAGTGCTGAGATTGATAGAGTTGAGTGCTGAGATTGATGGAGTTGTTGAGTGCTGAGATTGATAGAGTTGTTGAGTGCTGAGATTGATAGAGTTGAGTGCTGAGATTGATAGAGTTGAGTGCTGAGATTGATAGAGTTGTTGAGTGCTGAGATTGATAGAGTTGTTGAGTGCTGAGATTGATAGAGTTGTTGAGTGCTGAGATTGATAGAGTTGTTGAGTGCTGAGATTGATAGAGTTGTTGAGTGCTGAGATTGATAGAGTTGTTGAGTGCTGAGATTGATAGAGTTGAGTGCTGAGATTGATAGAGTTGTTGAGTGCTGAGATTGATAGAGTTGAGTGCTGAGATTGATAGAGTTGAGTGCTGAGATTGATAGAGTTGTTGAGTGCTGAGATTGATAGAGTTGTTGAGTGCTGAGATTGATAGAGTTGTTGAGTGCTGAGATTGATAGAGTTGAGTGCTGAGATTGATAGAGTTGAGTGCTGAGATTGATAGAGTTGAGTGCTGAGATTGATAGAGTTGAGTGCTGAGATTGATAGAGTTGAGTGCTGAGATTGATAGAGTTGAGTGCTGAGATTGATAGAGTTGAGTGCTGAGATTGATAGAGTTGAGTGCTGAGATTGATAGAGTTGTTGAGTGCTGAGATTGATAGAGCTGAGTGCTGAGATTGATAGAGTTGAGTGCTGAGATTGATAGAGTTGAGTGCTGAGATTGATAGAGTTGAGTGCTGAGATTGATAGAGTTGAGTGCAGATTAGCCGCATCTTCTTAGAGCCTCAGAGCTCACGCAACGGAACGCGTAAAATGAGAGTGCTCAGGAAGTACAATAGAGTTGAGTAGCCTAAAGTACCCCTCGAGCAAATTAGTAAACTTCTATTTAATAAGGACTGCGGTTACTGTGTGGGGATTCTGGTGAAATATTCGCTGGCTCCGTCTGAAACTTGATGACCAACTTCCGAAAAGTTGCTAGCAGCAGCAATGGACTGAACTTTGAATGAACCAATCTCAGGGCTATGAAGAATTTTGAGTATGAGATTTTTATACGCTCGTAAATAGATTAGTAGATAAGAGTGATTAGAGTGAGTAGATCAGAGTGAGTAGATTAGAGTGAGTAGATTAGAGTAAGTAGATTAGAGTCAATAGATTAGAGTGAGTAGATTAGAGTGAGTAGATTAGAGTGAGTAGACAATGCAGATTAGAGTGAGCAGATTAAAGTGAGCAGATTAGAGTGAGCAGATTAAAGTGAGCAGATTAGAGTGAGAAGGTTAGAGTGAGAAGGTTAGAGTGAGCAGATTAGAGAGCAGATTAGAGTGAGTAGACAATGCAGATTAGAGTGAGTAGAAAATGCAGATTAGAGCCGGCCGCATGGCGACCTCAGCCTGCGAGACCTGGAAGCAGCGAGAGGCCTGCTGACCCTCTCGGACGGAATCCCGTCCACGCTCTGCCCCCCGCTCAAATTCAAAACCAGCATTCCACCACGCCATGAAGCGAGAGACAACTGGAAACCCCATGAAATCCACTGCTTCACTGACGGGTCCCAAATCAACTCCGCCTCTGGATACGGCTACTGCATCGTGTCTGGAGGGAGAACTGTGGCGACCTTCTCCCAACACACCGGCACCTGCTCCACCGTCTTCCAGAACGAAGTTCTCGCCATCAGCTCCTGCGCCATGGAGCTGTACAATCAGCGCGTCTGGGGGAAGGAAATTACCCTCCACTCGGGCAGTCAAGCGGCGATTCACGCCCTTGAGCGCACCACCACCTGCTCGCGTACAGTCCTCGACTGCATCGGGCAGCTCAACCGCTTAGGCGCCTCCAACAAGGTGTCCCTAAGGTGGATCCCCGGGCATTCGGGCCACCCCGGCAACGAGCTGGCCGATCGCCTGGCCAAGGCTGGCTCGACCGGTTCTTTTACTGGTCCCCTGCCCGTGGCCCCCACCCCCATCGCCGTTGTCACCACTCGGATCAACCAGTGGGTGGCTTCTAAGCACAGGGAGAGGTGGGCTAACGCCCCCGACTGCCGGCAATCCCGCGCGGCTGTCCCCTGTCCCTCCTCCGCCCTACGCAGGGCCCTGCTTGGACTCAACCGCAGGGACATCATGGCGGTTACCATGGCCCTTTCGGGTCATGGCTGCTTTGCCAGGCATCGTTACCTCCAGGAGAAAATCCGCAGTGAGGAATGCCCTTTCTGCCTCTCCGGTGTCGAGAATGCGGAGCACTTCATCTGTGAATGCCCCGCCTTTACTCAGGACAGGCTCACCTACCTCGGCCCAAACCCGGACCTCTCCGACGTTTTCAGGCCCGAGAATCTCTGCCAGCTCGTCCGCTACCTAAGGGCTACCGGGCGAGCGACAATCCACCTCCTGGACTCTCCGGAGGGGGACCGCGCTGCGGACGCCGGCGCCACCGGAACTCCCTGCGCGACACCGCAGCACTAGCTGCCCGTGGTCGCCAGGGGTTAGCGAAATGGGCGGCAACGCCTCCTCGCTGTTTCCGGACGCACGGAGCCCCCTGCAGCTAAGTCAAGTAAGTCAAGAAGAGCAGATTAGAGAGCAGATTAGAGTGAGCAGATTAGATTGAGCAGATTAGAGTGAGTAGATTATTAGAGTGAGTAGACAATGCAAATTAGAGTAAGCAGATTAGAGTAAGTAGATTAGAGTGAGAAGATTAGAGTGAGTAGATTAGAGTGAGCAGATTAGAGTTAGAAGATTAGAGTGAGAAGATTAGAGTGAGCAGATTAGAGTGAGTAGGCAGCTAGGGTTAGGATAAACATCATGGGGAATCATCCGAGTAAAAAGCGGCATCTTAGACAGTAGGATAAGTCGCAAATTGCAGCATGAATTATGAGGAAATGAATTCAGGTACGAGTTCTGATGAAGTGCAGCTGGATGTCTAGACTAGACTGGGCCAGGCCCATCTCTATTGGGACCTGTGGGAGACAAATTAATTAATAATAAATCATTACCGGCGGCCACTTGGCGTCCGATTTCAGAGATTTTCCAAGAAATTCTCGACTTGAAAAAGAAAGAGGAAGCTCTCTCCATCTCACTCCTACTACAATGAGATTCTGAAGCCTAATTATTCCTAGAGAGAAACTGCTCAATCTAGAGGTGCCAAGACGGAGATGCCTTTGCAAATGCTTTCAGATGACAGAATGAACCCGGAATGTCTCCTGTTCAGCCGTAAGTGCTTCTCAAGCTTTCTGACAAATATTTCATTAATTTTTTTGCTTCGCTCAGGCAATAACTCTAACCCTAGCCCTAACCCTAGCCCTAACCCTAACCCTAACCCTAACCCTAACCCTAACCCTAACCCTAACCCTAACCCTAACCCTAGAGTCCAGGGGTCGGCAAACTCAGGTCCGCAGGCCAACATGCGGCCCGCCAAGCCTCTCTATCCAGCCCTCGGGTCCTTTGAAACTTCACAATAGCAATCCGGTCAGCTTTAGGTTTGTGTCTCTTCTCAGCTCTCTTTAATCTCCTCTCCTCTCTTCTCTAATCTCCTCTCCTCTCTTCTCTTCTCTAATCTCCTCTCCTCTCTACTCTTCTCTAATCTCCTCTCCTCTCTACTCTTCTCTAATCTCCTCTCCTCTCTTCTCTTCTCTTCTCTAACCTTCTCTCCTCCCTTCTCTAATCTCCTCTCCTCTCTACTCTTCTCTTATGTCCTCTCCTCTCTTCTCTTCTATTCTTTAATCTCCTCTCTTCTTCTCTATTTTCTACTAAATCTCCTCTCTCCCCTCTCGCCGGCAGTCATGCTCTAGATTCTCCCTCTGGCTCTGGAGACAAAGAGTTTGCCGACCTCTGCCCTAGACATTTATGCTTCAAAAACTCTAGCAAATCAAATATAAGGCGCCGTTAGTTTCCTGCATATTTTTTTCTGCCAGGGCCTTGCATTTCGCTGAGTCCTTTGTGGCTGCTAGGAGAACTGTGTTTTTTAGCCGAATTGTAAAAAATGCCTGCTTTTAGCTCAGCAAATAAAATGTTTTTATGGCAATTTTTGTCAGTTGACTGTCTCTGCTTCAATGACGAACAAAAGCTTATTCAATTGTCAGATCAAATCGATTGTAGCTCAGGTAAATGGGGGTCTGCAGTTCTTTCAATGCTAGTTTTATTGATTTGATGGGCTTTTTTAACATGCTGCTAGCTCGACTATAAGTGCGACATTGTTGACCTGAACTGTTCCGGCCTAGGCCGTGATAAACTGAGCACTGTACTCACAGCCATAGACAGTGAGGCCTGGCATGACAAACTGAGCACTGTACTCACAGCCATAGACAGTGAGGCCTGGCATGACAAACTGAGCACTGCACTCACAGCCATAGACAGTGAGGCCTGGCATGACAAACTGAGCACTGCACTCACAGCCATAGACAGTGAGGCCTGGCATGACAAACTGAGCACTGCACTCACAGCCATAGACAGTGAGGCCTGGCATGACAAACTGAGCACTGCACTCACAGCCATAGACAGTGAGGCCTGGCATGACAAACTGAGCACTGCACTCACAGCCATAGACAGTGAGGCCTGGCATGACAAACGTCTCCCTAATCAAAAAGCTTCACTTTCATCCCTTTTTTCAGTGATTTCACCAGTTCTTTCAGCAATATTTTCACTGAATGCTGTACATAAGCTTAGCCTTCTATCAACAGTGATATAGCGATGCACTAATGCTTGCGTGTAAGTGTTCCCACTCGATAAAAAATATCCCACTCAGCCTCTCCCCTGGACTCCCAGATCAACCATTATCTGGCGACAGAAAAAAATCTCTTGATGTCCTTGATGTCGCCAAAAATTTCTGAACAAGTGTCGACCTAAGCAAAATAAAATAAGCTTAACAAATGCGCTCGATGGCTTTTTATACTCGTAGTTGCAATGTGGCTGCTGGGTTCGCCTGTGCTGCCTGTTTTGCAGAGAAGTTTTCCAAATAGTATTTATCCTCCAGCCTGCCTGAGAAATCTTGGAATTTATCATTTGCTGTAGCCTGCTGTGCTGGATTGTGACAGCACCAGCAGTTATCACTGCACAGTGATAGATGCTCTGGGAGATCTGGGAAATCTATCTATCTATCTATCTATCTATCTATCTATCTATCTATCTATCTATCTATCTATCTATCTATCTATCTATCTATCTATCTATCTATCTATCTATCTATCTATCTATCTATCTATCTATCTATCTATCTATCTATCTATCTATCTATCTATCTATCTATCTATCTATCTATCTATCTATCTATCTATCTATCTATCTATCCATCTATCTATCTATCTATCTATCTATCTATCTATCTATCTATCTATCTATCTATCTATCTATCTATCTATCTATCTATCTATCTATCTATCTATCTATCTATCTATCTATCTATCTATCTATCTATCTATCTATCTATCTATCTATCTATCTATCTATCTATCTATCTATCTATCTATCTATCTATCTATCTATCTATCTATCTATCAGCACAGAGAAAGTGCATTTCAAAGGTTGGGGGACCAGCAGCACCCTGAGGCTACAGGTCAGGTTAAAAGAAGCGTCAAAAAAGATCTGAGCTCTGAGACCGGAGCCGGGCCCCCTGCTAGCACAGACAGTGAGAGGCTGGCGATGCCATTCGGCCAGATGAAGCTCAAACGAAAGAGCTGACAGATCCTGAATCAGTGCGAAGCTGCTTTTAATCAGTGCTAAACAAAATTGAAAGACTGAATTTCAAAGACCTGTAAAATTAACTAAATTAGCTCCTTCTTCAGAACAGTATAAAATTCTCTGGTCTGGATTCACTGCAGCCCAGTCGTATATGCGTTTTCACTTAGTCATACTCATCTCATACTCATTACTATTTCCACCCCAATCCCACCCGAATCCCACAACAATCCCCTCTCCAATCCCCACCCCAATCCCCACCCCAATCCCAACCCCAATCCCCACCCCAATCCCCACCCCAATCCCCACCCCAATCCCCACCCCAATCCCCACCCCAATCCCCACCCCAATCCCCACCCCAATCCCCACCCCAATCCCCATCCGCATACCACAGACGGGTGGCTGGTGAGCATGGCGGTCTCATCAAAGTTGGGCCTCTTGCTGGGCTCGTGCAGCACCACCTGCACAGTTGTGTACTTCTTCAGCGCGTCCCGCACGAAAGATGCGTTCTCGTAGGGCCCCAGGCCGTATCGGGGCGCCGACCGACCCGCCGGCAGCACCAAGAAGATCGACTTCAACGCCCGGCTAAATGCCGGATCCCGAAATGACAAGGTGTGACAGTTGAGATTGATAGGATGAAGGAAGCTGCGCACGCTGATGTTGCAGGTGGCTCGGTCCAGGCCGCGGAACACCGGCTGCCCGTGATCGAAGGGGTTCACAGCGCAGAAGTAGAACGGCAGCCGGTGGCCCAGGCTGCTCAGGAGGCTGCGGTTCGGCACGTTCTGGAAGTAGGCCTCCCGCTGGTCGAGCCGCAGCAGCGAGGCGGCCAGGCGGGACCGGCCGGTCTTCGTCAGGCGGAGGGCGGCGGCCCGCAGTCTGGCGCTGAAGTTGTTCGGCGACTCCACCAGGCCGCTGCGCCACAGCTCCTCGGCGCTGTCAGCGAACGGGTCGCTGACGCAGAAGGACAGGGCGGGGAACTCCTCCAGGTGGCCGTAGACTTTCTGCTGCTGCACAATGGTCTCGCGGAGCAGGTAGCGCTGCACCAGAAACATCACCTGGGAGAAGGCGAACAGGAAGCTGCCCAGCACGAAGGCGGTCCAGAAGAACCTCAGCGGCAACGTGGGGGAGAAGATTGTCCGCTTCAGGCCGCGAATGCTGGAGTTGGCAACGAACTCGCTCAGCTCGGCGAGCCACGGGTTCACCGACTCTTGCTGCTGCTGCTGCTGCTGCTGCTGCTGCTGCTGGAAGGAGCTGTTTGCCATCTTTCTGCTTTAGCCGATTTGTGAAAAATGATGAAGCGTCATAGAGGCAGAGACGGGCCATCACGGAAGCGTAGATAAATCCCTTCTAAGCTGCCCCCACCCCCTGATTCGTCAGCAGGCCTCAGCCAGTCTGCTCGAGTCGGAGACAAAAAAAATTCTGCTCAAAAATATTGCTTTAGCGAACTAAGCAATCCCATGGAAAAGTGAGCCGAATAGCGGACTCAGAATCTCCTCGGGAGGATTCGGAGCCTCACGCGACCGACAGCAGCGGCTGGCTGGAATTAAAAATTCTGCATTTACCTTCAGGATGCAGGTCCTGAGATCCTGATTTTATCCTCTCTCCTTTTGGCAGTTCAACTGGGCTGTGCTGGAGAATTCCGTGTTCAAGCAGTGAGCATCTCAGAACTGGCAGACAGACAGAGACAGACAGACAGACAGACAGACAGACAGACAGACAGACAGACAGACACTAAGACAGACAGACAGACAGACAGACAGACAGACAGACAGACAGACAGACAGACAGACAGACAGACAGACAGACAGACAGACAGACAGACAGACAGATAGACAGAAAGACAGACAGACAGACAGACAGGCACTAAGACACTAAGACACTAAGACATTATGAAACTAAGACAGACAGACAGACAAACAGACAGGCACAGACAGACACTAAGACAGGCACTAAGACAGGCACTAAGACAGGCACTAAGACAGACACTGAGACAGGCACTAAGAAAGAACTAAGACAGACACTAAGACAGGCATTAAGACAGACAGGCGCTAAGACAGGCACAGATAGACACTAAGACAGGCGCTAAGACAGGCACTAAGAAAGACGCTAAGACAGGCATTAAGACAGACACTAAGACAGGCACTGAGACAGGCATCAAGACAGACACTAAGACAGGCACTGAGACAGGCATCAAGACAGACACTAAGACAGGCACTGAGACAGGCATCAAGACAGACACTAAGACAGGCACAGAGACAGCACTCAAAAGTCAGATGCAGGGAAGCTAAACTGTAGGGAAATTAATAGTTTGCACTGGCCTGTCCCGGGTGGACGGGAGTCGATGGGAAAATCAATCACAGCTCCCTGATCCCGCTTTCTTGGCGTGCCCCCGGCGATGAGGTGGGCAAAGATGCTGGAGACCGGTGGCCGCTCACCTCAGCTCCATGGCCCGCATCCCCAGGCAGTATATAGCATGCATATATAACTATCGAGCCCTCCCTTACCCAGCCAAGAAAGCCTTCCGTTTTCGACGGCCACTGCCAAGCCCCCTCCCTGGGGTCTCCGATAGTAGCCAGAATTTCATATGCAGTGCGACTGCAGTGCAGCCAGTGGCCCCTGTTGCCATATCTAGGAGAACGGCGGCATTAGATGGCGAGGGAGTGAAAAGATCAAAGTCCGGTGCCACGGAATTTACGCTAAAACTCCGCCTGACTACTCACACTACTGACTACTGACTACTAACTGACTGACTACTGAACTACTGACTATTGACTGACTGACTGACTACTGACTATTGACTACTGACTACTGACTACTGACTACTGACTACTGACTACTGACTACTGACTGACTGACTGACTGACTACTGACTACTGACTACTGACTACTGACTGACTGACTACTGACTACTGACTACTGACTACTGACTACTGACTACTGACTACTGACTATTGACTACTGACTGACTGACTACTGACTACTGACTACTGACTATTGACTACTGACTGACTGACTACTGACTACTGACTACTGACTACTGACTACTGACTACTGACTACTGAGTACTGACTACTGACTGACTGACTGACTACTGACTACTGAGTACTGACTACTGACTGACTGACTGACTACTGACTACTGAGTACTGACTACTGACTACTGACTGACTGACTGACTGACTGACTGACTGACTGACTGACTGACTACTGACTACTGACTACTGACTACTGACTACTGACTACTGAGTATTGACTACTGACTACTGACTACTGACTACTGACTACTGACTACTGACTACTGACTACTGAGTACTGACTACTGACTACTGACTACTGACTACTACAGTTACTAAATTTTAAATAAAAGAAAAATTTTAATTACTGCAATTTACAAAATTAGATTATAAAACGCAGCCTATTCTACTCATTACAATCACACAAGAAACAGCAGAAAATTCATACTTTTCCGCAACTTACACTGGACTTGTGTTAGTAAATTTAGTTTATCAAACATTCTGTTTCTACAAACATTACTACTACTTAAGTAGAGTTCAAGAGATCATTCGGCACAAAGTTTTAAAATCATTAATTTTCAAATGATTTTACGACGCCAAAATTTTCAGTAGCGGCAGTATTAGTAGTATACTAAAGTTACGAGTGTCCGTACACATTTCGAAATTAAATAAATTATACACTTTGCTGACGTAGGCTAGATTAACAATCCATTCTATTCCTTCATTTATTGATGTAGGCTAGATTAGCAATCCATTCTATTCCTTCATTTATTGATGTAGGCTAGATTAGCAATCCATTCTATTCCTTCACTGATGCAGGCTAGATTAGCAATCCATTCTATTCCTTCATTACTGATGTAGGCTAGATTAGCAATCCATTCTATTCCTTCATAATTTATGCAGGCTAGATTAGCAATCCATTCTATTCCTTCATTACTGATGTAGGCTAGATTAGCAATCCATTCTATTCCTTCATTACTGATGCAGGCTAGATTAGCAATCCATTCTATTCCTTCATTACTGATGTAGGCTAGATTAGCAATCCATTCTATTCCTTCATAATTTATGCAGGCTAGATTAGCAATCCATTCTATTCCTTCACTGATGCAGGCTAGATTAGCAATCCATTCTATTCCTTCACTGATGTAGGCTAGATTAGCAATCCATTCTATTCCTTCACTGATGTAGGCTAGATTAGCAATCCATTCTATTCCTTCACTGATGTAGGCTAGATTAGCAATCCATTCTATTCCTTCACTGATGTAGGCTAGATTAGCAATCCATTCTATTCCTTCACTGATGTAGGCTAGATTAGCAATCCATTCTATTCCTTCACTGATGCAGGCTAGATTAGCAATCCATTCTATTCCTTCACTGATGTAGGCTAGATTAGCAATCCATTCTATTCCT
Source organism: Macrostomum lignano (assembly GCA_002269645.1). NCBI lineage: Eukaryota > Metazoa > Platyhelminthes > Macrostomidae > Macrostomum > Macrostomum lignano. The sequence goes on from NIVC01000335.1 coordinate 21,141, forward strand.
TCACTGATGCAGGCTAGATTAGCAATCCATTCTATTCCTTCACTGATGCAGGCTAGATTAGCAATTCATTCTGCTCTAAATTCCTTGATGCCCCGTGCAGCCCATGCGGCAGTAGCCTAAAATCTCTGATTAATCCAAATCGGCAATTCTCCATCAAAAGGCAGTCCTGAGCATCCTAGAATCATTAGTTGCCAGGTAAACTCTAGCTAATGAATCCCAGTCTGGATTCGAAACCCCAACTGGCTCCTCGCCCTTGCCCTCGCCGCTCTCTAGCAATTGACTTTCCCGTCTGGGTCGGCCGCTGACTATGCGTCAGTCACGTCAGGTTCGAGTGAAAAATTGCTGAGCTCAAGTAGAGAAACAGGGGAGCAGCTTGAAGGGGGAGAAAGTTTCTTTAGATCCTCAGGAACGGGGAGGTCAATTAGGAATTGATTTTAGCTGCCGTCCAATTGGGGACAGTGTGTACTTTTGTTACCGAATTGAATCGGGAAACTCCTAATCGATAGAATATGATAGATGGTAGCGCTGCTGTATAGATCATAGCTGGCTGCTGTATAGATCATAGCTGGCTGCTGTATAGATCATAGCTGGCTGCTGTATAGATCATAGCTGGCTGCTGTATAGATCATAGCTGGCTGCTGTATAGATCATAGCTGGCTGCTGTATAGATCATAGCTGGCTGCTGTATAGATCATAGCTGGCTGCTGTATACTAAATGCTAATTGGCGCCCACTAAATGCTAATTGGCGCCCACTAATGCTAATTGGCGCCCACTAAATCCTAATTGGCACCCACTAAATCCTAATTGGCACCCACTAAATCCTAATTGGCGCCCACTAAATCCTTATTGGCGCCCACTAAATGCTAATATGCGCCCACTAATTCTAATTGGCGCCCACTAAATGCTAATTGGCGCCCACTAAATGCTAATTGGCGCCCACTAAATGCTAATTGGCGCCCACTAAATGCTAATTGGCGCCCACTAAATGCTAATATGCGCCCACTAATTCTAATTGGCGCCCACTAAATGCTAATTGGCACCCACTAAATCCTAATTGGCGCCCACTAAATGCTAATTGGCGCCCACTAAATGCTAATTGGCGCCCACTAAATCCTAATGGGGCCAGTCCCAACCCGCGCCACGCACTCCGAGCCCAACTCATTATTTCGATCGGAGCTCGAATTGCGTCTTAGCGTGTCGGAGCGGGCGTTGAATAATCGACATTCGCCGCCCCTCTTTGCCGCCGCCAAGCTGATTAGATTTCCACATTCGAACCTCCGCTAGCAGAGCCAGGCGCCTTTTGTCCTGCAGCACTTTGAACTACTAAGACTTTGGCAAAACCGACGAGAGAGGGAGAGCGAGAGAGAGAGAGAGGGAGGGAGGGAGAGGGAGTAGATGAGATTGCACTCAGGCCAGCTCCGAGGCGTGACAGGTAATTAGTACAGACCGGGCGCAAATCGATGCTAGCAAAAAACCCAATGGCTGGCTTGCTGCATCATTCCCAAGGCCAGCTACCGCTGAGGAGCTTGTTGTGCACTTCCCAGCAACTTGGGCGGGGCAAGGAGGGGGTCCGGCTGGGAGGATGGTGTATAATCAATGCGCCTGATGAGGCAGGACTGCATGAGGCTGGACGCGTTGGACGAAGAAAGGGGTTGGGGTTGAGTTGAAAGAGGGGATTTCGAAAGTTCAATGCCACGGGAAAGCTCAAACTGGGAGGAGAAGCTTCCTGCTTGCAGCAGCAGCAAAGGAAAAGATTTTTTATGGAGGATGAGAGAAACTATGAGAGAAGAAACGGAGGGTCACTGGGAGGACTGGGAGGGTCACTGAGAAGATTAGGAGGGTCACTGAGAAGATTAAGAGGGTCACTGAGAAGATTAGGAGAGTCACTGAGAAGATTAGAAGAGTCAATGAGAAGACTAGGAGAGTCACTGAGAAGATTAGGAGAGTCACTAAAGGAGAGTCACTGAGAAGACAAGGAGAGTCACTAAAGGAGAGTCACTGAGAAGACAAGGAGAGTCACTGAAGGAGAGTCACTGAGAAGACAAGGAGAGTCACTGAAGGAGAGTCACTTAAGGAGAGTCACTGAAGGACAGTCACTGAGAAGACAAGGAGAGTCCCTGAAGGAGAGTCACTGAGAAGACAAGGAGAGTCACTGAAGGAGAGTCACTGAAGGAGAGTCACTGAGAAGACAAGGAGAGTCACTGAAGGAGAGTCACTTAAGGAGAGTCACTGAAGGAGAGTCACTGAAGGACAGTCACTGAGAAGACAAGGAGAGTCACTGAAGGACAGTCACTGAGAAGACAAGGAGAGTCACTAAAGGAGAGTCACTGAGAAGACAAGGAGAGTCACTGAAGGAGAGTCACTTAAGGAGAGTCACTGAAGGAGAGTCACTGAAGGACAGTCACTGAGAAGACTAGGAGAGTCACTGAAGGAGAGTCACTGAGAAGACAAGGAGAGTCACTGAAGGAGAGTCACTGAGAAGACAAGGAGAGTCACTGAAGGAGAGTCACTGAGAAGAGACGCAAACACATTTCCGGTTTCAAGATCAGACGGAGACCCTCAGACAGAGAGAGGCACTGGAGAGAGGAAAACTCCCAGCTCCAGCAGGGACAGGGAAGCTGGGCCGGCTTCCGCCGCAGCCACCCCGGCCCCCTCCCGGTCATTGATTTCATTGATTTGCCCAGACGCCGGGCCGCCTAATGATGCCAGGGCGTCAGTTTTTGTGCTTGTGCGAGTTCGAGTGAGGGGGGGACAAATTTAATTCTGTCGGGCTTGTCACAGACGAGCTGAAAGCGGCCTGCGGAGTCTGCGAGGCTGCGCGCCTTCCATCACTCCTATTCGGTCCCGAGGGACTCACTGTGAGCCCGAGCTGGATTCAAGGACTGCGGTGCAAACTCGGAGGAATTCTCCTCGACTGTTTTGCGTATTTCTGCCGGGAAGGAGAAATGTTTGGCTGCTAAGAGATCGGCTGGCCATATGGAGTGCTGGGGGTTGGCTGCTTGGATTGCTAATCTAGCCTGCATGGATTGCTAATCTAGCCTGCATGGATTGCTAATCTAGCCTGCATGGATTGCTAATCTAGCCTGCATGGATTGCTAATCTAGCCTGCATGGATTGCTAATCTAGCCTGCATGGATTGCTAATCTAGCCTGCTTGGATTGCTAATCTAGACTGCATGGATTGCTAATCTAGCCTGCGTGGATTGCTAATTTAGCCTACATCAGTGAAGGAATAGAATGGATTGCTAATCTAGCCTACATCAATGATGAAGGAATAGAATGGATTGCTAATCTAGCCTACATCAATGAAGGAATAGAATGGATTGCTAATCTAGCCTACATCAGTGAAGGAATAGAATGGATTGCTAATCTAGCCTACATCAATGATGAAGGAATAGAATGGATTGCTAATCTAGCCTACATAAATGAAGGAATAGAATGGATTGCTAATCTAGCCTACATCAGTGAAGGAATAGAATGGATTGCTAATCTAGCCTACATCAATGATGAAGGAATAGAATGGATTGCTAATCTAGCCTACATCAATGAAGGAATAGAATGGATTGCTAATCTAGCCTACATCAGTGAAGGAATAGAATGGATTGCTAATCTAGGCTGCATCAGTGAAGGAATAGAATGGATTGCTAATCTAGCCTACATCAGTGAAGGAATAGAATGGATTGCTAATCTAGCCTACATCAGTGAAGGAATAGAATGGATTGCTAATCTAGCCTACATCAATGATGAAGGAATAGAATGGATTGCCAATCTAGCCTACATCAGTGCACCATAAAAAAGGCGCCCAGTGGATGTGCACTTTACTGAATCATCCACCGGCAGTCCTACCCCAGCCAGAAGAGATTCAAACGGCTCCCTGAAGTGAAGCCTCGGTTTTCATTCTCATCAATTTGTATTCTCTGCACCGCGTGAACTGGCGCCACTACCGCAGCCATGTGCTGTGCGGCGTAATTTTTTTATTTCATCTCCACCATCGGCCCCGCAGGGAGCCCCCGCTGAGGCAGCCATTATCTCAGTCTGTCAGCTGGTGGACTTTATAAGGCTGCTAAGGACTGGCTACCTAGTGAGGGAAGTCCTTCTGCCGCACTGATATTCCGTCCGGCTGGGGTGGGAGGGGCTGTTGAGGAAAAAATCCCAAGTAAGAAAAATTGACAGACGAATTTCTAAAAGTGATGCATGCCAAGCACGGACAGACTCGAGTGCACGTACCACTGACCAGCGGCCCATCTGGCTATTAGCAATGTCCCTGAGGCACAATCCGCTGGGGATGAGAACCGACTGAAAGAGGTATAAATAGACAACAGACACTGACAGACAAGGAAACAGACACTGACACACACAAGGACAACAGACACTGACACACACAAGGACAACAGACACTGACAGACAAGGACAACAGACACTGACAGACAAGGACAACAGACACTGACAGACAAGGAAACAGACACTGACACACACAAGGACAACAGACACTGACACACACAAGGACAACAGACACTGACAGACAAGGACAACAGACACTGACAGACAAGGACAACAGACACTGACACACAAGGACAACAGACACTGACACACACAAGGACAACAGACACTGACACACACAAGGACAACAGACACTGACACACACAAGGACAATAGACACTGACACACACAAGGACAACACACACTGACACACACAAGGACAACAGACACTGATACACACAAGGACAACAGACACTGACACACACACAAGGACAACAGACACTGACACACACAAGGACAACAGACACTGACAGACACAAGGACAACAGACACTGACAGACACAAGGACAACAGACACTGACAGACAAGGACAACAGACACTGACACAAGGAAAACAGACATTGACACACACAAGGACAACAGACACTGACACACACAAGGACAACAGACACTGACAGACACAAGGACAACAGACACTGACACACACAAGGACAACAGACACTGACAGACAAGGAAACAGACACTGACACACACAAGGACAACAGACACTGACACACACAAGGACAACAGACACTGACAGACAAGGACAACAGACACTGACAGACAAGGACAACAGACACTGACACACAAGGACAATAGACACTGACACACACAAGGACAACAGACACTGACACACACAAGGACAACAGACACTGATACACACAAGGACAACAGACACTGACAGACACAAGGACAACAGACACTGACAGACAAGGACAACAGACACTGACACAAGGAAAACAGACATTGACACACACAAGGACAACAGACACTGACACACACAAGGACAACAGACACTGACAGACACAAGGACAACAGACACTGACACACACACAAGGACAACAGACACTGACACACAAGGACAACAGACACTGACACACAAGGACAACAGACACTGACACACACAAGGACAACAGACACTGACACACACAAGGACAACAGACACTGACACACAAGGACAACAGACACTGACACACAAGGACAACAGACACTGACACACAAGGACAACAGACACTGACACACACAAGGACAACAGACACTGACACACAAGGACAACAGACACTGACACACAAGGACAACAGACACTGACACACAAGGACAACAGACACTGACACACACAAGGACAACAGACACTGACACACACAAGGACAACAGACACTGACACACAAGGACAACAGACACTGACACACAAGGACAACAGACACTGACACACAAGGACAACAGACACTGACACACACAAGGACAACAGACACTGACACACAAGGACAACAGACACTGACACACAAGGACAACAGACACTGACAGACACAAGGACAACAGACACTGACAGACAAGGACAACAGACACTGACACACAAGGACAACAGACACTGACAGACAAGGACAACAGACACTGACAGACAAGGACAACAGACACTGACACACACACAAGGACAACAGACACTGACAGACAAGGACAACAGACACTGACAGACAAGGACAACAGACACTGACACACAAGGACAACAGACACTGACACACAAGGACAACAGACACTGACAGACACAAGGACAACAGACACTGACAGACAAGGACAACAGACACTGACACACAAGGACAACAGACACTGACAGACAAGGACAACAGACACTGACAGACAAGGACAACAGACACTGACACACACACAAGGACAACAGACACTGACAGACAAGGACAACAGACACTGACAGACAAGGACAACAGACACTGACACACAAGGACAACAGACACTGACACACAAGGACAACAGACACTGACACACAAGGACAACAGACACTGACAGACACAAGGACAACAGACACTGACACACAAGGACAACAGACACTGACAGACACAAGGACAACAGACACTGACAGACAAGGACAACAGACACTGACAGACAAGGACAACAGACACTGACACACAAGGACAACAGACACTGACACACAAGGACAACAGACACTGACACACAAGGACAACAGACACTGACAGACACAAGGACAACAGACACTGACAGACAAGGACAACAGACACTGACAGACAAGGACAACAGACACTGACACACAAGGACAACAGACACTGACACACAAGGACAACAGACACTGACACACAAGGACAACAGACACTGACAGACACAAGGACAACAGACACTGACAGACAAGGACAACAGACACTGACAGACAAGGACAACAGACACTGACACACAAGGACAACAGACACTGACACACAAGGACAACAGACACTGACACACAAGGACAACAGACACTGACAGACACAAGGACAACAGACACTGACAGACACAAGGACAACAGACACTGACAGACAAGGACAACAGACACTGACAGACAAGGACAACAGACACTGACACACAAGGACAACAGACACTGACAGACACAAGGACAACAGACACTGACACACAAGGACAACAGACACTGACAGACACAAGGACAACAGACACTGACAGACAAGGACAACAGACACTGACAGACAAGGACAACAGACACTGACACACAAGGACAACAGACACTGACACAAGGACAACAGACACTGACACACAAGGACAACAGACACTGACACACAAGGACAACAGACACTGACAGACAAGGACAACAGACACTGACACACACAAGGACAACAGACACTGACACACAAGGACAACAGACACTGACACACAAGGACAACAGACACTGACACACAAGGACAACAGACACTGACACAAGGACAACAGACACTGACACACAAGGACAACAGACACTGACACACAAGGACAACAGACACTGACACACAAGGACAACAGACACTGACACACACAAGGACAACAGACACTGACACACAAGGACAACAGACACTGACACACACAAGGACAACAGACACTGACACACAAGGACAACAGACACTGACACACAAGGACAACAGACACTGACACACACAAGGACAACAGACACTGACACACAAGGACAACAGACACTGACACACACAAGGACAACAGACACTGACACACAAGGACAACAGAGTAAGTAGTAGAATAGGAAAAAAAAGCAGAGCAACGAAGAGGGAGAAGACGGCGAGGGCGAGAGAGAAAAACAGAGAGTGACCGACCAGCCCCACCCTGCCAGAGAAGGCGACGGAGATGGACAGCCCTGGGGGTGGGATGGGTTGAGGCCTGCAGCCCTGAAGAGCCTGAATATTCCACCAGGATGAGGGCGGATTGACGCGATGTCGCCCTCCAATAGGAGACGTCGCAGCGCCCAGTACAGTGCAGGCGGGGGCAGTGCAGAGGAGAGTCCACGGAAGGAGACGAGCGGTCCAACTGACCTGCTAGGAGACGGGGAGGAGGCTGGTGCAATAGCAGCAAAGGACGAGGAAGCAAGAGAAAGCTGCTGCAGGGCATGGGATTGGGGAATCCTGGGATTCTGCTTATGATGAAGATGGAGCACGCGCGGGCTCACGGCCAGGGGTCAATCTCCCTTCCCGGCTTCCTCATCCCCTCGCTGTGAAACTCGGCCGAGCCCCCCCCCCATTACACACGCAGATCCCAGCAGCCCCCACCCCCACAGCCCCTCCCGCCTCAGCCAGCCGGCTTAATTCACACAAATACAGTTTCTCTGCTTCATCCCTCAAGCAGTCTCCACCCTCACCACACCTAAACACCCCGGCCAGCTCTGCAGTTTGAAGTGCCGCAGACTGTGTTCCAGTTTCCTCACCTGAAAAAAGTAGCAAAATGAAGCGGAGAGGCAGCCAAAGTATGGAGCATGGTTATTAGCGATATGCCTCATCAAGTCTGCCGCCTCCTCCGGCTCTGACGGTTTGCCGCAAGCTTCCCAACTCGCTCGCCATGAGGTGGGCGCCGTTGCCGACACCGCGGCTTGCCAGCTGCCTGATCGCCGCCTGCTTCTGCGTGCGGCTGTCGCTGCAGGTGCGAGAAAGCGGTAAGTTCACCTGCGCTTGGCTGATAATCCACCTGCGCTTGGCTGATAATCCACCTGTGCTTAGCTGATAATCCACCTGCGCTTAGCTGATAATCCACCTTTGCTTAGCTGATAATCCACCTGTACTTAGCTGATAATCCACCTGCGCTTAGCTGATAATCCACCTGCGCTTAGCTGATAATCCACTTGTGCTTATCTGATAATCCACATGTACTCAGCTGATAATCTATCTGTGCTCAGCTGATAATTCACCTTTGCTGGCTGCTGATCTACCTGCGTTGGCTGTTAATCCACCCTCCCCAACTGCTGATTCACCAGTCAAAGCTCCTTGATGTTCATCAGTGAATCCTATTCGCACATTTGTTTCAACTTTATTCAGTAACATGACGTCATTCCTGGAGATTTATCTGCTGTTCCGGTGTTTTCTTGATTCATGAATCTCGTAAATCTTCCAAAATAAAAATCTTTCGGTGAAATTTTCTAGAAATAATAGGAAGAAATAAATTTGAACCATTGGAGAAAGCCTCATTATCTGCCTCATATCTCCCTAGCTTCATTATCTGCCTCATATCTCCCTAGCTTCATTATCTGCCTCATATCTCCCTAGCTTCATTATCTGCCTCATATCTCCCTAGCTTCATTATCTGCCTCATATCTCCCTAGCTTCATTATCTGCCTCATATCTCCCTAGCTTCATTATCTGCCTCATATCTCCCTAGCTTCATTATCTGCCTCATATCTCCCTAGCTTCATTATCTGCCTCATATCTCCCTAGCTTCATTATCTGCCTCATATCTCCCTAGCTTCATTATCTGCCTCATATCTCCTTAGCTTCATTATCTGCCTCATATCTCCCTAGCTTCATTATCTGCCTCATATCTCCCTAGCTTCATTATCTGCCTCATATCTCCCTAGCTTCATTATCTGCCTCATATCTCCTTAGCTTCATTATCTGCCTCATATCTCCCTAGCTTCATTATCTGCCTCATATCTCCCTAGCTTCATTATCTGCCTCATATCTCTCTCCAACCTCATTATCTGCCTCATATCTCTCTCCAACCTCATTATCTGCCTCATATCTCCCTAGCTTCATTATCTGCCTCATATCTCTCTCCAACCTCATTATCTGCCTCATATCTCCCCAGCTTCATTATCTGCCTCATATCTCTCTCCAACCTCATTATCTGCCTCATATCTCCCCAGCTTCATTATCTGCCTCATATCTCTCTCCAACCTCATTATCTGCCTCATATCTCCCTAGCTTCATTATCTGCCTCATATCTCTCTCCAACCTCATTATCTGCCTCATATCTCCCCAGCCTCATTAGCTGCCTCATATCTCTCCCCAGCCTCATTATCTGCCTCATATCTCTCCCCAGCCTCATTATCTGCCTCATACCTCTCTCCAACCTCATTATCTGCCTCATATCTCCCCAGCCTCATTAGCTGCCTCATATCTCTCCCCAGCCTCATTATCTGCCTCATACCTCTCTCTTCATCCTTATTCGTATATCGTAAAAGTTAAATCCTCATTAATCTCATTCTGTACCTCGCTGTCGTCCCTCTCTCCTACATCAGTTTCTGCCTCCATATTTCCTTCAATTTTCGCATCAATTTTCCCCACGCTCTGGGAGGGGAGTGCTAATTAACCAATAATTTCATCGGGCGGCAGGTGCTTCAAGCATGCAGAAATCGGACGAAGCGAGACGAGGAAACATTAGAAATGTACTTTTAACCTTCAAGCTTATTCGCCTCGCGAAAGACCTCTCGATTTGATAAACTGTCTGGCTGAAATTATTGGAAATGAAAGCGTGTGATACTCTTGCCTGTCAGACACCGATGCACTGAATTTTTTAATTGCTTTGTTAAATTTTTCTTAGCAAAAAAAGATAAGCACACAAGCTGAGGCAGACAGGGAGAGATGGAGTCTATTGCTCAGATATTTCTGAGTGATGTGCTCTGGGCATCTACATGCAGAACACGAATTACTTATTGACATTTCCGATCTCAAATCTCTGTACCGCTTAGGCACTGCCTGACTATCAGACTGCCTGTGTTTTCTGTGTTTGCCTAAGTCAACACGACTCGCTGATTCAGCATCAATGTGATGAGGCTATATAGCAATACTGTTATATCCAACTATTATAAGGACCAGCTATAGGCATACAAGAGTTCTTATGTCGTTTTAACCATGCATTTAATAAGCATAGCGGTCTGCATGACACTTCTTTTTAATGGCATCCACGGTAATGAATCGTGTATTGTTCATTATTAACGATTAAACAAAATAACGATTCCTAACGATGATATCGTCCAGTCACCCAACCCTACACCTAACCTAACCTAAACCAGAAAACCTAGCCCTAAACTCTAAACCTAAACTTAACCCTAATCTTAACCTAAACCTAGACCTAGACCTAGACCTAGACCTAACCCTAACCCTAAACCTAAACCTAAACCTAAACCTAAACCTAAACCTAAACCTACACCCAAACCCAAACCTAAACCTAAACCTAAACCTAAACCTAAACCTAAACCTACACCAAACCTAAACCCAAACCCAAACCTAAACCTAAACCTACACCCAAACCTAAACCCAAACCCAAACCTAAACCTAAACCTAAACCTAAACCTACACCCAAACCTAAACCCAAACCTAAACCTAAACCTAAACCTAAACCTAAACCTAAACCTAGCCATAACCCAACCTTAACCATAACTATAGCCATAGACAAAACCCTAACCCAAATTTCACATTAAAACACAACTGCACACTCGCAGGCCTGGGCAGCGATGACGAAGTGAAGCTGGTGAACCTGCTGTTCAAGCACAAAGGCTACAACAGGCTAATCAGGCCGGTGGCAGACCTGAACCAGACTGTCAAAGTCGCATTCGGACTGGCCATGGTGCAGCTGATCAATGTGGTGAGCTGTGCGGTCTGCCCCGGTGGGGTGTAAAATATTCTAAAAGTGCAAATTTTACTTTGGATAATGGAATAAACACTACCCGAGTACCACTGAGGAGCCAGTCATAAGCTTGTCAGGAAACGGACCAAGGCGGGCACAAGAAGTTTAAGGACACTGGCGCATCTTATCAAACAAGAATCAAGTCGCCAGCCCTCCTGACCGTCGAGATATTCAACAATTCAGCCAGAATTCAGCCCCAGTGTCGAGACTTGATCAGAGACATCGGAGAAACTTGCAACAGGCTGTCCATAGTCACCTGGTGCCACCTGTTGAAGGTGCCGACGGCGTCCGGGTGATGACTAAATGCTCGAGAGACTAGCTGAGGATGTCCAGCAGTTAAGGCTTGCCCGCTGTCGAGGCTTGATCAGCGAAACTTGAGAAATTCGCGTCAAGGTCAAGGTGTCCATAGTCACATGGTGCCCCCTGTTGAAGGTCTTGAAGCTCCGCCTGGGTGAAGGCCAGTGGCCAACGAAGTCAGAGCTGATGCAGACACATGTGGTCGGCGTACTGATGAAATTTGGAGGCTTGGCAAGGTTGCACTGAGGCGCAGTGCTGGTTGGCGCACAGGGGTGTACTGAATACACTGGCGCTTATGGGAAAACCCGACCTTCTGGCAGAATCACTGAATATCTCGACGGTCCGGAGGGCTGGCGACTTGATTCTTGTTTGAGATTGTGCGCACAAAAATTTTAGGCCGTGTTCTTGAATTTCGTGTGCCTGCGTTGCTGAGTTCCGGCGCAGCAAAAAATTGTCAGGAGAGAATTACCTCCCTTTAGTAGTCAAAGTTCTCGTGTACGAGTATACGAAATATGATATTTCAAACCCGCTGATTTCTGCTTTCAGGAGGAGAAGAGTCAAATAATGAAAAGTAACGTCTGGCTACGAATGGTACGATGATTTAACTTTCATTTTGCTCTTCTGTTTATGACGGGGGGGAGCAGTTTCTGTTGTGGTTATTTTTTTGTCATACAATTATCGGGTCATAGATACTTCAGGGTCATAGATACTTCAGGGCCATAGATACTTCAGGTTCATAGATACTTCAGGGTCATAGACAGTTTCGGTCATTGACAGTTTGGGTCATAGATACTTCGGGTCATAGATAGATCGGGTCATAGACGATTCGGATCAGACAGGTTGGATCATAGACAGTTTTGGTCATAGACAGTTTTGGTCATAGACAGTTTGGGTCATAGAAAGTTTGGGTCATAGAAAGTTTGGGTCATAGAAAGTTTGGGTCTTAAATAATTTGGGTCATAGACAGTTTAGGTCATAGACAGTTTGGGTCATAGACAGTTTAGGTCATAGACAGTTTGGGTCATAGACAGTGTAGTTCATAAACAGTATTCTCATAACTAATAAATTATGAGAATCATTTCATAAATCATTTCAGACGTGGGACGACTATCAGCTGCGCTGGGACCCCACGGACTTTGGCGGCATCAAAGTCATTCGAGTCAACCCAAACAAAATATGGAAACCGGACATTGTTCTGTATAATAAGTGAGCCATTTGACTGATTTCTGTCACTAGATTGTCTCCTTAATTACGGATATTCGAAATGTAATTAAAAGTACATTTGATTTCGCAGCGCCGACGGCAAGTACGAAGTGTCCTGGCAGCCAAACATCCTCATCTTTAACACGGGCAACATCCTGTGGATCCCGCCAGCGATTTACAAAAGCTCCTGCACCATCCACGTCCGGTACTTCCCGTTCGATCAGCAGGAGTGCGAGATGAAGTTCGGAAGCTGGACTTTCGACGCAACTCAGGTGATCCTCTTAAGACTTGGGATCTTTTATGCGGCTTTATAAGTGGGACCTTAGAAGAATCGACTGCGGTGCTTGGAAGCTTTCAGGATTTTAATTAATTAAGATCAATCAGATTTTCAAATATTACGCTCGTAGGACATCAAAAGGTCGGCTTTTTAATGTGTCATTTCAATTTCCCAATAATTTTTCATCCTTGCATTCTTAGACTATGCATATCTTAGACTATGTGGATTATAAATCATTGGGATCTTAGATAATTGGGATTTTAGGGATTTTAAATCACTGGCATCTTTAATAATTAGGATCTTAGATCTTAGGATTTTAAATCAGTGGGATCATAAATCATTGGGATCATTAATCTGTGGGATCTCAGATCATTGGGATCTTAGATCATTGGGACCTTAGATCATTGGGATCCTAGATCATTGGGATCTTAGATAATTGGGATCTTAGATCATTGGGATCTTAGATCATTGCGATCTTAGATCATTGCGATCTTAGATCATTGGGATCCTAGATCATTGGGATCTTAGATAATTGGGACCTTAGATCATTGGGATCTTAGATCATTGGGATCTTAGATAATTGGGATCTTAGATCATTGGGATCTTAGATAATTGGGATCTTAGATCATTGGGATCCTAGATCATTGGGACCTTAGATCATTGGGATCTTAGATCATTGGGATCTTAGATAATTGGGATCTTAGATCATTGGGATCATAGATCAGTGGGATCTTAGATCATTGGGATCATAGATCAGTGGGACCTTAGATCAGTGGGATATTGAATCATCGGGTAATTAATCACCAGCGCCTCACGTGACCCGCAGGTCGGGCTGGACTGGTACGAAGGCGTGAAGTTCATGGACCTGAACGATTACTGGCAGTCGGGCTCCTGGGACATCATCGACTGTCCGGGCAACATCACACAGATCGAGAAGGTCGGTCAGGCGCCCCAGACTATGATGATCTACACCATCACCATCAGGCGGAAGACCCTGTTCTACACTGTCAACCTGATAATTCCCTGTGTTCTCATCTCCCTGCTCAGCGTGTGCGTTTTCTATCTGCCAGCGGATGCTGGAGAAAAGATGACGCTCTGCATCTCGATTCTGCTGGCTCTGGTTGTGTTCCTCCTGCTAGTCAGCAAGATTCTGCCGCCGACTTCAATCTCAATACCGCTGATCTCAAAGTACCTGCTGTTCACATTCATCATGAACATCATCACTATTGTGTTCACCGTGATCATCATCAACTGGAACTTCCGGACGCCGAGGACGCACAAGATGCCGAACTGGGTCCGCCTGGTGTTTCTCAAATACCTGCCCAAGCTGCTGTGGATGAAGCGGCCAGAGCACATCAAACGCGAGGAGAATGACAATTGGCGAATGGACCGCATGACCGACCGCTGCAACGGCGGCGAAACCGGCGGCGGAGTCAGTCGGCGTCGCCGACGCGACTTGCACAGCTTCGAGGACGTCACTGGCGGAGGCCTGGATTTCGGCGTTAACGATGTCGACGACGTGGAACCGTCGCCGGAGCTGCTGGAGCTGCGCGACTTTCGACGGTCGGGCAGGTCGTCGATGCCGCCGGAAGAGACGGCCGAGGCCGCCGAGGCCGCCGAGCCGCAGAGATTTGCCGGAGTGGAGGTGACGCCTGAGCTGAGGAAGGCGATTGCGGCTATCAACTTCATCTCCACTCATCTGCGCATCGAGGACGAATACAAGCGGGTGAGTTTCGGTTCTAGTCATAAACAGTTCGGGTCATAGACAGTTCGGGCCATGACAGTTCGGGTCATAGACAGTTCGGGTCTATGACCTATGGGTCTATAGACACTTGGGGTGTCATATACAGTTCGGGTCATAGACATTTCGGGTCATAGACAGTTCGAGTCATAGACAGTTCGGGTCATAGACAGTTCGGGTCATCGACACTTGGGGGTGTCATATACAGTTCGGGTCATAGACATTTCGGGTCATAGACAGTTCGAGTCATAGACAGTTCGGGTCATAGACAGTTCGGGTCATAGACACTTGGGGGTGTCATAGACAGTTCGGTCATAGACAGTTTGGGTCATAGACAGCTTTGATCTTAGACAGTTCGGTCATAGACAGTTTGGGTCATAGACAGCTTTGATCATGGACAGCTCGGGTCATAGACAGTTTGGGTCATAGACAGCTTTGGTCATAGACAGTTTGGGTCATAGACAGTTTGGGTCATAGACAGTTTGGGTCATAGACAGTTTGGGTCATAGACAGTTTGGGTCATAGACAGCTTTGATCATGGACAGCTCGGGTCATAGACCAAGCTACTCTCCCACGCTCCCGCAGGTGCTCCAAGACTGGAAATACGTGGCATCCGTGATTGACCGAGTCCAGCTGCTCATCTTCGGCGTGGTCACCCTGGTTGGCACCGGGGCGATTTTGTTGAACGCGCCGTTCATTTTGGATTTCGTCGACCAGACAGCCATCATCAACGCCCTGAAGGCAAAGACTGCCTGATATGAAATGGAACCGGCCGGTTTGCTTACCTCCAATTGCCTTTCAGCGTTGCGAGCCCCTCAGCATATCAAATCTCAACTGCAGCTATAGACACTCGATCATGGACAGCTAAAGCCAGAGTCTTTTGCTGTCCATGGATTTGATCTTCCTTATCATGTTTTGTAACAACACAAGCTTTAATGCATCGCTGCGTAGCATTGATACCTGTATGGGCATTGGCTAATTAGCATAATGAGCTTGAAATTTTTGAACTTTTTTTCTAATCATAATTTCCATGGTAGATCACACTGCACCTCCCACACTTTGTTCATTCAATTTTGTCCTATAGTTAATTTTTCTACATTCTGCATAGGCAACAAGTTTTGCCGAGAATTTTAATTAATAAACACGTCAGGTCGATGAAAACTGCATGACGATCTCAGTTCCTCAATGGCGTGCTTTTATGTCCATATTTGATTTCCCCGCGATCGAACTGTGACCCGCACCGCCCCTCAAGCTTGATGAGGCTGGCGGCCCAACAAAGCAATTATTTTCCGTTTGGGAGAAAACCTGAGCTCGAGATTGCATGATTCTTCTTTGCGGGGGGAAGGAGATTGGAGAAGAGAGGAGGAGAGAGCGGGAGAACTAATTAACGAGATGGGTCCTTGGGATATCGAACTTTGCGGAGGCTGGATTCTGGGGATGATGGACCTCGGATTGAGTTCGGGTTCGAGAAGATGCTGGCTGTTTGCTTTTACAGCCTTCCCACAGCCATCCCAATGAGCTCTCGCTGCTTCAACTCCATCCTTGATTTATTGTCACCAAGAGCGGAGTATTGGTGGGCAGATTCTCAGTACACGTGCAGCTGGTGAGCCCGCCACGGGTGCGCTGCACACTGGTTATGGGGGAGCCCGGAGTCTTGATGGGCGATTCTTTAGGGCGATTCTTTTGGGCGAATTCCATGGCTGGGGTGATTCTTTAGGGCGATTCCTTAACTGGGGCGATTTTTTGGCTGGGGCGATTCCTTGGCGGGGGAGATTCTTTGGCTGGGGCGATTTTTTGGCTGGGCCGATTCTTTGGCTGGGCCGATTCTTTGGCTGGGGAGATTCTTTGGCTGGGGCGATTCCTTGGCTGGGGCGATTTTTTGGCTGGGGCGATTTTTTGGCTGGGGCGATTTCTTGGCGGGGGCGATTCCTTGGCGGGGGCGATTCCTTGGCTGGGGCGATTTTTTGGCTGGGGCGATTCCTTGGCGGGGGAGATTCTTTGGCTGGGGCGATTTTTTGGCTGGGGGATTTCTTGGCGGGGGCGATTCCTTGGCGGGGGCGATTCCTTGGCTGGGGCGATTTTTTGGCTGGGGCGATTTCTTGGCGGGGGCGATTCCTTGGCGGGGGCGATTCCTTGGCTGGGGCGATTTTTTGGCTGGGGCGATTTCTTGGCGGGGGCGATTCCTTGGCGGGGGCGATTCCTTGGCGGGGGAGATTTTTTGGCTGGGGCGATTCTTTGGCGGGGCGATTCCTTGGCTGGGGCGATTTTTCCGGACGATTGTTTTGTCTGGTAGATTTTTTTCTTTTTTTAAATAGGTCAATGATTAAAAATGCCCAAGGACATTTCGAATTTTCAACAAACCCTCTACTACCAATAGTGTATTCAGTAAAAGCGCAGTAATTTTTTAATTTTCTGAGCTTAAATAAGCAGCAATAAAACATTTTCAATTGCCTAGAAATTTTCAAAGCAGCGGGCAACCCAAGTTCAGTGATCAAATAAATCGATGAAATTCGAATAATGACTTGGTTGACCAGGGAATAGGATAATGAAATCCTATTTGTGTATGAAATTTTCAGAGGATTGACCAGCTTCCATCAGCTGGGAACCCGCTGACTGATTGCCAGCTTCTGATTATCAATAATCAGGTTGCGACCCGAGCCGGGTCAGGAAAATCAGCAGAGAATCAGATATCATTGTTGAATAATGAGAGACAAGTCCTCATGATGCGGCAGTAAGATGAGTCTGAGTCAAAGCCTGCAGGCAGACATCACAGACTCGAAAGAACTGTGACAGAGAATTGGTTTGTGAAAGAATCGCCCGAGCCCTGAAATCGCTTCAGCCAAGTAATCGCCCTAAGGAATCGCCCCAGCCTAAGAATCGCCCCAGCCTAAGAATCGCCCCAGCCTAAGAATCACCCCAGCCTAAGAATCGCCCCAGCCTAAGAATCACCCCAGCCTAAGAATCGCCCCAGCCTAAGAATCACCCCAGCCTAAGAATCACCCCAGCCTAAGAATCACCCCAGCCTAAGAATCACCCCAGCCTAAGAATCGCCCCAGCCTAAGAATCACCCCAGCCTAAGAATCACCCCAGCCTAAGAATCGCCCCAGCCTAAGAATCGCCCCAGCCTAAGAATCGCCCCAGCCTAAGAATCACCCCAGCCTAAGAATCGCCCCAGCCTAAGAATCGCCCCAGCCAAAGAATCACCCCACCAAATAATCGCCCC
The DNA here is from genome assembly GCA_002269645.1 of Macrostomum lignano. Taxonomy (NCBI): domain Eukaryota; kingdom Metazoa; phylum Platyhelminthes; family Macrostomidae; genus Macrostomum; species Macrostomum lignano. Next base: position 39,291 of record NIVC01000335.1, read on the forward strand.
AGCTGAAGAACCGCTCTTAGCCAAAGAAAGCAGCTACTCCGTCACTTAGACAAATTGTTTCATAATATTTATCTTTAATCTCTCTAATCTCGGTGCATGGTCAGCACTTGCTTTGAGCTTCAGCTCACTTTGACTCTCCACTGCTCAGAGAATGCGCTGTTTGTGGTGAAGTGACCGGCCCTGATTGACTAATCTGTCAGGTCCGAACGGCGGCATTTTCGAGAGATTAGCGAGATTAGCGAGCGGCTTGCCAGACGCAAAACAAGATGAAGGAAAGAGCCGGAAAAAATCGATGAAGTCTGCTGCTGCTGCTGCTACAACCGCTAAAGATGAAATTTCCAGAAGAGCAAAATCCAGAAGACAGAAGTTTCCTTGTCGGGCTGAGGTCAGAGCCGCTATCAGCCCTTCCCAATAGGGGGCTAATTAACATCTGCGTGGAACGGCGACCTCCCATGGGGCTGAGCTGCTGCCTCTGCTGCACATCCATACGCATGCCATACTTGAACAATAACCCCGGCTATTGATGCGCTGCCTCCTGCCTCAACTGGCCACTGCACCCTGCATTATTCAGATTGCGTGAGTGAAAGCGTCGAAAATCTATTGCAAGCGGCAGGGTTAAAGAAAATCTCGGAGTGAGAGGGGGCGTGGGTTGAAGGGCGAGGCCTGCGATCGATTCAAGCCCCGAAGCTCCTCGAAACGGTCTGGCAACTTGCAGCTTGAAATTTTATCAATACAGTTCTGATTTCCACCCTGCGCCAGTGTCTGTAGCTGGGCTAAGCGTCAATGTTCAAAGGTGGATAGAAAGGATTTTAAATTGCTTGTCGAATGGTCCTTCGATGTCCACCCCACACTCGTGTCAACCCTGAATCCTACAGCTCGAGTTTTGAACTATAAATCTGATGATGCACTATAATATATTGCTCATTTTGCGAGAATCTAGCGGCGTCGTATCATGTCTTATCGTGTCTTATCGTATCGTGTCGTATCATGTCGTACCGTTTCGTATCGTGTCGTATCGTTTCGTATCGTGTCGCATCGTGTCGTATCGTGTCTTATCGTATCGTGTCGTATCGTGTCGTATCGTGTCGTATCGTGTCGTATCGTGTCGTATCGTGTCGTATCGTGTCGTATCGTGTCGTATCGTGTCGTATCGTGTCGTATCGTGTCGTATCGTGTCGCATCGTGTCGTATCGTGTCTTATCGTATCGTGTCGTATTGTGTCGTATTGTGTCGTATCGTATCGTGTCTTATCGTGTCTTATCGTGCCTAGCTTATCGTGTCGTATCGTGTCGTATCGAGTCGCATCGTGTCGTATCGTGTATTATCGTATCGTGTCGTATCGTGTCGTATCGTGTCGTATCGTGTCTTATCGAGTCTTATCGTGTCGTGTCGTATCGTGTCGTATTGTGTCGTATCGTATCGTGTCTTATCGTGTCTTATCGTGCCTTATCGTGTCTTATCGTGTCATATCGTGTCTTATCGTGTCGTATCGTGTCTTATCGTATCGTATCGTGTCGTATCGTGTCGTATCGTATCGTGTCTTATCGCATCATATCGTGTCGTTTCGTGTAGTTTTGCGTTGTATCGTTTATGATGATAAAATGATGATCATTCATGATAGGAAGAAACTTGTGGTGTATTTTATAGACGAGAAATATAACAAGGCAATAAAAGTTTAATCGATATTCGATCTATAAACGTTTATCAATACATTTGCGTAATTCTTTAATTCTCTTTAAAAATTTCTAGTATCAAGTTCCCAAATCCCGAATCCCCCAGCCCCATCTCTGCGGCACAGATTCCCTCCCCCTCCCGTACTTCACCGCAGTATTGACTGATTTCAGAGCCCGCCCCGAAGGCTTCATCAACAACCCCCCCCCCAGTTCTGAGTCCATCAACCCTTCGTCCCAGTTGTCCCAAATCTGCAGCCCCGCAGCGGTCGGCCAATCGGTTCAGGGAAAAAAGGGGAGCGGAAGGCGGGAACTGGGGGCCGAACTAAGCGAGGCTGCCGCGAAGGAAAAGGAAGAGAAAAAGTGCCGCAACTTTGGCCGAAAAGAGCCCCGCCTCCCAAGACGGCCGGCCCTGCTCTGCAGCCTCCCTCTCTCTCTCCATCACTCTCTCTCTTTCTCTTTTCTCCCTCCCTCCCTCTCTATCTTGCTTCAGCTGCGACTGGCCCTTAGGCAACGGCTTGACACACCACACTCGCACACACTTGACACACACACACACACAGCTCCGATCTAACTAACCAGAGTTCGAACAGCGGCTGCGAGAAATTCTCCCCCCCCCCCTGCCTCCTCCCACTCTCCCCTCCCCCCTCATCGACTAGTTGGGGAGAGAGACGGGATCCATCGGTGAGGAAGGAGTGGGCTTGGGAGGGTCACTGATGGGGAGAAAGGGGGCTTCGGGAAGAATCCGGGATGTGAGGGGGAGAGTGGGAAAGAATATGAAGGCTTCCGTGCCGGAGAATTGAGGGAGAAAATCTGTTTGGCGAAAGTCCAGCAGCGTCGACGCGGCGGCGACTGACTACCGATTCTTCAGCGTCTTCGGCTTCGTCTCGGGCGTCTTGAGCAGTGCTTAGTGAAACACTGTCGGAGACGGATTGATATTGAGCGGGGGCGTCAGCCGCCACAGAGGCTGATCAGCAGCAGGGATGCTGCGGACGCTGCTGCTGCTGCTTCTCATGTCTGCCTCAAATTTCGGCACCGCAGCCGGTGAGTAATTGAATGAAATCTTTCTTATCTTTGCTTCAAATACCGCTTAGCCAGTTTCTAATTTAATCAGTATTACAGAGTAAAGACTGTGAGACGCTCATGTAATCAAAGGATTTACCTACTTTATTATTTTTTACGTCTAGATGAGTTATTAATCAAAACTCTGTTTACCGATGCACATCTAGATGAGTCATCCAACCCTCTGTCTTTTTTAGTCCAAAGTACACCCAGATCACTGAGCCAACCCTTTTAACTCCAATGTACATCTAGACCAGTCAGCCAACCCTTTTAACTCCAATTAAACTGATCTAGACCAGTCAGCCAACCCTTTTAACTCCAATGTACATCTAGACCAGTCAGCCAATCCTTTTAACGCCAATGTACATCCAGACCAGTCAGTCAACCCTCCCCTAATATTCAGCTCCAATGTACATCCAGACCAGTCAGTCAACCCTCCCCTAATATTAAGCTTCAATGTACATCCAGACCAGTCAGTCAACCCTCCCCTAATATTAAGCTCCAATGTACATCCAGACCAGTCAGTCAACCCTCCCCTAATATTCAGCTCCAATGTACATCCAGACCAGTCAGTCAACCCTCCCCTAATATTCAGCTCCTATTTAGCTCGTACATTCCCATATCAGCCAGCCAACGTACCGTCTATTTAGCTCCAATGTCAGTCAATCAGCTATCAATCCACAAGGCTTCCCCCGAATCTCGATTTCGCAGCCGCCACAACCGATGAGGAAGTGCGCCTGGCTCACCTGCTCTTCCAGCACAAGGGCTACAATAGGCTAATACGGCCAGTAACCAGTTTAAATGCCACGGTGAAAGTTGAATTCACTCTGTCAATCATACAGATCATCAATGTGGTACGTGCTGCATATACTACTACCATATATAGCATGAATAAACTTCACTTCAAGCAGTCGTGAAGCTCTAACTGAAACAATTTTCAGGAAGAGAAGGCTCAGATCATGAAGAGCAACGTTTGGTTGAAGCTGGTGAGAGATGGGTTTGAATTTGTGCTTCAAGACCCAAATAGGCGCACTTTTCGTAGGGTTCGCCCTCTGTTAACCCGACAGCTGGTCAAGCGGGATGTTTTATCCTTATTTTTACATTCTTCCAGTACCCCTGTTTTTCACTCTCCAAGCGAACAACTGTTTACAGTTCGTCAACTTTGTAAGGAGCTAAAAAAGGAAACTTGGTAGATATTTATTTTGAAATTGATTTTAGGTCTTTCAGTCAAGAGACACTCGGTAGATCAGATCTACACCTTTAATAATTCTCTATTAAACAGAGCTGGTACGACTATCAGCTCAGATGGGATCCGAAGGACTTTGGCGGCGTTTCAATTATTCGAGTTCACCCCGACCGGGCATGGAATCCGGACATTGTCCTGTTTAACAAGTGAGTGACGCGTAGGGACAGTTGGGGTGGGGCAGATCATTGAAGCTTGGGGTGGGGCAGATCACTACTGAAGCTTGGGGTGGGGCAGATCACTGAAGCTTGGGGTGGGGCAGATCACTACTGAAGCTTGGGGTGGGGCAGATCACTGAAGCTTGGGTGGGGCAGATCACTACTGAAGCTTGGGGTGGGGCAGATCACTGAAGCTTGGGGTGGGGCAGATCACTGAAGCTTGGGGTGGGGCAGATCACTGAAGCTTGGGGTCGGGCAGATCACTGAAGCTTGTGGTGGGGCAGTTCACTACTGAAGCTTGTAGTGGGGGCAGTTCACTACTGAAGCTTGTGGTGGGGCAGATCACTACTGAAGCTTGTGGTGGGGCAGATCATTAGAGTAGATTTGAGTCCCTTCAGTGACCGTTTTACCTAGAAATCGAAAATTCATTTGAAACTTTGCAGTGCCGACGGCAAGTATGAAACGTCATGGCTGCCCAACATTTTGATCTACAGCAGCGGTTACATTATGTGGATGCCGCCTGCAATTTACCAGAGTACCTGTACAATTCACGTCAGATACTTCCCGTTTGATCAGCAGGAGTGCGAAATGAAGTTCGGCAGTTGGACGTTTGATGCTACTCAAGTGAGGCACTATAAGAAAAACGATTTGTGTAAAAAAGAAGGGAGAGAACAAAGAATGGAGTGGGGTGGTAGCTATACGCTCAGCGAATGTACATACATGGAGAAATAGAGACGGAGATAGGGTGGTGGACTGGAATGAGGAGGGAAGTCGCATTCAGTGAATGTACATACTATCGTACAGTCTTGGAGTGAAAGTATCGGAATGAAGTGGTTTGGGGTGGGAGCCGCACTAAGCGAATGTACACTTTATTCTATTGGACAGGCTTGGCGGGGATAGGAATCGGGACGAAGTGAAAGTCTCGGAATGGAGTTGGGTGGAAGCCGCACTCAGTTAATGTACACACTATCAGAACAGGCTTGGCGGGAACGGTAGAAATGGAGACGAAAGGAATGGTCGCGGAGGGTGGGGTGAAATGTACATCCTGTCAGACAGAATGGTCAATATAGTCAGTCCATGTCGTACGAGTAGTCATTCTTTGCCGCAGTGCCTTCAAGTCCAAGGTCTGGCTAGAAATCTCTCACTTTTTAAAATCATTTATGTATCATTTTTGTGTTTATCAAAAACGCAGGTGATGCTTGACGGTCCGGGAGTGGCCGACATGAATTCGTATTGGAAATCTGGCTCCTGGGACATTATCGACTGTCCGGGAAATGTAACAAAAATTGAGAAGGTCGGTCAGGCGCCCCAGACTATGATGATCTACACCATCACCATCAGGCGGAAGACCCTGTTCTACACTGTCAACCTGATCATTCCCTGTGTTCTCATCTCCCTGCTCAGCGTGTGCGTTTTCTATCTGCCAGCGGATGCTGGAGAAAAGATGACGCTCTGCATCTCGATTCTGCTGGCTCTGGTTGTGTTCCTCCTGCTAGTCAGCAAGATTCTGCCGCCGACTTCAATCTCAATACCGCTGATCTCAAAGTTCTTGCTGTTTACATTCATCATGAATACTATCACTATTGTGTTCACCGTGATCATCATCAACTGGAACTTCCGGACGCCGAGGACGCACAAGATGCCGAACTGGGTCCGCCTGGTGTTCCTCAAATACCTGCCCCAGGTTTTGCTTATGAAACGACCGGAGCACATCGACCAGGAGGAGGCGGACAAGTGGCGAATGGACCGCATGACCGATGCCGACAAGTGCAATGGCGGCGGCGGCGACACCGCCGACCTTGGAGCTGATCGGCAGCGACAGGCTCAGCACATCGGCGCCGTGCCTTCGTCGTCTTTCGACGCTGGATTCGATAGTTCTGGCGGCCTCTACGATCAGCAGCAGCCCCAGCAGCAACCTGAGCAGTCGCCTCGAGGCCTCCGAGGATTGCGGGTCACACCGGAGCTGCAAAAGTCGGTGGCCGCCATTAACCTCATAGCGACGCATCTGCGTATTGAGGACGAGTACATGCGGGTAAGATGCGGATAAGAAAATGACTCAGGTGTGCATTTTGGTGAGCCAGGTGTGTCCTCTGGGTGATTCAGGTGTGTCTGATTGGTGAGCCAGGTTCAGGTGTGTCTGATTGGTGAGCCAGGTGTGTCCTATGGGTGATTCAGGTGTGTCTGATTGGTGAGCCAGGTGTGTCCTATGGGTGATTCAGGTGTGTCTGATTGGTGAGCCAGGTGTGTCCTATGGGTGATTCAGGTGTGTCTGATTGGTGAGCCAGGTTCAGGTGTGTCTGATTGGTGATTCAGGTGTGTCTGATTGGTGAGCCAGGTGTGTCCTATGGGTGATTCAGGTGTGTCTGATTGGTGAGCCAGGTGTGTCCTATGGGTGATTCAGGTGTGTCTGATTGGTGAGCCAGGTGTGTCCTATGGGTGATTCAGGTGTGTCTGATTGGTGAGCCAGGTTCAGGTGTGTCTGATTGGTGAGCCAGGTTCAGGTGTGTCTGATTGGTGAGCCAGGTTCAGGTGTGTCTGATTGGTGATTCAGGTGTGTCTGATTAGTGAGCCAGGTGTGTCCTACGAGTGATTCAGGTGTGTCTGATTAGTGAGCCAGGTGTGTCCTACGAGTGATTCAGGTGTGTCTGATTGGTGAGCCAGGTGTGTCCTATGGGTGATTCAGGTGTGTCTGATTGGTGAGCCAGGTGTGTCCTATGGGTGATTCAGGTGTGTCTGATTGGTGAGCCAGGTGTGTCCTATGGGTGATTCAGGTGTGTCTGATTGGTGAGCCAGGTTCAGGTGTGTCTGATTGGTGATTCAGGTGTGTCTGATTAGTGAGCCAGGTGTGTCCTACGAGTGATTCAGGTGTGTCTGATTAGTGAGCCAGGTTTTTCCTATGAGTGATTCAGGTGTGTCTGATTGGTGAGCCAGATGTGTCCTATGAGTGATTCAGGTGTGTCTGATTGGTGAGTCAGGTGTGTCCCATTGGTGTTTCAGGTGTGTCTGATTGGTGAGCCAGGTGTGTCCCATTGGTGATTCAGGTGTGTCTGATTGGTGATTCAGGTGTGTCCCATTGGTGATTCAGGTGTGTCTGATTGGTGATTCAGGTGTGTCCCATTGGTGATTCAGGTGTGTCTGGTTGGTGATTCAGGTATGTCTGATTGGTGAGCCAGATGTGTCCTATGAGTGATTCAGGTGTGTCTGATTGGTGAGCCAGATGTGTCCTATGAGTGATTCAGGTGTGTCTGATTGGTGAGCCAGATGTGTCCTATGAGTGATTCAGGTGTGTCTGCTTGGTGAGCCAGGCGTAAAAAATCTATATCGGCTGGTGCTTACTGCCAAATTAAACGACACACTGCACCATCTGTCTGGAGTGCAGTGTGTTGGAAGCGTAAGCCTAACTCACACAAGAGACTGGGTCGCAGTCCAGTCACTAATTAGCGCTCCTTTAACAGCACTGTCGATCGTTTTGCATGAGAATTTATTTAAGGTGAGGGTGTAGTCTCTGGGTGATGCTACAGCCAAGCATTTCAAGCGAGTTCCTGCAGAAATCGATGCCACATTGACCCTCCGCCACCCACCCGCTCCCCGCGCATGCCGGCAGATGAAAGTCCAGTCGCGAAGACCTGATTAAATATGAAAGCCGGGCTCAGTAATATATACGGCAGACTGGGCTAGCATACTCACGGAGACTGAATAGTATAGGATGGGAGGGGAGACGTCAGCTACTCTTGGTCATGTATTGATGAAGCCAGTTGGGCCCGGCTTAGGGGAGGCTGAGGCTACGCTAAAACTTCTTGTGCCACTCGATAAGCATCCATCTCGTGCTGTCTAGTGTGTCGCGAGCGTGTCTGACCCAAGGCAGAATGCAAGGAGAGAGAAAACTTGAGGGGAAACTACTAGGTGAAATTCGCAGCCCTCCTGCAATTGAAAACAGCCTACTTTGCTGCAGATGACGAGTGAAGAAGGCAAGAAAGGAGAGAGAAAAGTGGTTAACGGAGAAAGTTGACCCCTGTCTGTTTTTAGCGTGTCGATTTTCTCCCATAAGCAGCGTCCCATAAGAAATTATCTGCTTCAACTTTTCACCTTATTCAATCTTTTCGTTTCAGGTTCTCCAAGACTGGAAATACGTGGCCTCGGTCATTGACAGAATTCAATTGGTCATTTTCAGCACAGTGACAGTTATAGGAACCATTGCCATTTTAATGAACGCGCCGTTCATTCTGGACTTTGTTCAACAGGAAGCTGTCGTGACGGAACTGAAAAATCGCTTCGAGAAATTTGTACCCAGCTGAGTTTCTATACCTGTCATTAGATTTTAACTTCAAGAGCATATTGTATTGCTATCTGTTAAGTGAGCTTAGCAAGGGCTTTTGTTGCAAAGCGAGCATTTCACTGGCAATTTATAAACTATTTTAACAGCTGGGGGTTAAAAATCGTGACATAAAAAATCTATGAACAGCCTCAGTGGCTGTGGTGGATTTGAAATAATGCGCAAAAGTAAGAGAGGGAGGGGGTTGAATCAAATCACGCACACAAGGGCCGGGTTCAGGGGTAGAAATTACGCACAATGGAAGAGGGGTAGGGGTTTAAAATCACGCACAAGTGAAAAGTGGTCGGGGCGAGAGTTTGAAATTGGGCACAATTAGAGAGGGGTGGGGGTTTGAAATTCAGCACAAGGGGGAAGGGTGGGAGTTGATCTCACGCACAAGGGGTACGAGTATAGGGCTTGGGAGGTAGAAATCACGCCCAGGGGGAAGAGGGGTCGGGGCCGGGGGTAGAAATCATGCCCAAGGGGGAGAGGGGTCGGGGCCGGGGTAGAAATCATGTACAAGGGGGAAAGGGGTCGGGCCGGGGGAGGTAGAAATCACGCCCAAGGGGGAGAGGGGTCGGGGCCGGGGGTAGAAATCACGCCCAAGGGGGAGAGGGGTCGGGGCCGGGGTAGAAATCACGCCCAATGGGGAGAGTGGTCGGGGCCGGTAGAGGTAGAAATCACGCGCAAGGGGAAGGGTGGATGTTCGAAATTTACGAATTTACGCACCGAGAGAGGTGGCGGACATAAAATAGCTGTAGCCAGGGTTTGCTGGTTCAAGTCACACCAGATGATCGATAAAGGTAAGGGGTCAAGTAGGTCTGAAAGAATTCCAAGTTTATGATGATTTTGGTTGCGCTGCCAAAGGTTGTGCTTACAAATTTCAATCCGGATAGTTAAAGCATTCTATTGCTTTCATTTTGAACTGTTAGTGCATTACTTCAACCGAAAACCTCTCTGCCTGATTGATATCAGCAATGTTTTGCTTGATTCTCTTTCGAATTTATGATAGGCCATGATTCTAGGAGCAGTGCGAATTTTATCTAAAGAGAATTGCTCACTTATTGTCCCAGCTCCCAACACAAATCACTATGTCGTGCTTGCCTGAAAGTAATTACAAGTATTAGTTAATCCAATGTTTTCCTTCTCTCAATGTACGTCACATTACTACTCACTGATTGGTTACCAAGTGCATGCATTGTACTACCGCTCGTTCCGTCTGCGAAGCGAAATTGTTGTTTTTTCAAATCGAGTTTTTTTAATACGAGCTACTCCAAGCTGTAGAAATACCAAGAAATACTCTTGACAATTTCTCGTTGCCTTCAAATGGAGCACCGCAGGCGCACGAGGAATCTTACAGATAAATATTTATTACGAAAAATGCTCTGTTGAGTGCATGTATTTTTTCAGCAGACCGATTAACCAACCAAGAACCTTCGCACAGGAACAAGTAATTCCCTTTGAGCATTGACATCTCAGCAACCCCGTTTGAGCATTGGAATCTTTGGAGACTGATATAAGTGTAGAGTAGCAAAACATGAAGCGTGGGAGGTCCGTGCCACGATACGATGCCACTAGGCATAGCAAATTCTCGGGCAAAAAGGATTTGATTAATCACTGCATATGCAAGCAATAGTGTGTTTGCTAAGGATCCCGCAAAGCCGGTCTGTCCAATGCGGATGTCTTATAGGGATATACGAGGATTAGATCCCACAGCAACCGCAGCATTCAAGTTGCTACCGGTATCAGCTGCAGTGAGGTCAGTCGAAATGAGGCGCTCCTCCGGCAGCTCGAATAGAAGGATCAGTGAGCTCGGGATTTGCTCAGCCAGCTCTCTCCGCGTCTCGGTCTGTTAAGCATTGAGTTGCCCAGCTACCATGCGAACTGGCTTCCTGCTTACTTATTTAGTCATTCAAACGGCTTTAACCGCTTCACCGGCTGCCGAGTGCAGAGTCCACAGCCAACCCGACTGCCAATTTGACTTTTCCGATTCGCTAATTCCACTTATTGCATCATTAGTCACGCTATGATGTAATCGTATTAATACAGAGAGACCTAGGTGTAAGCGGCTGTTTAGCCCAACAGTTGGAAGCATACATTCTCTTATATCCCGGTTCCTGTCTCTCTCTCGACTCTCACCTCAAGGGTTCCTGTCTCTCTCTCGACTCTCATCTCAAGGGTTCCTGTCTCTCTCTCGACTCTCACCTCAAGGGTTCTTGTCTCCCTCTCGACTCTCATCTCAAGGGTTTCCTGTCTCCCTTTCGACTCTCATCTCAAAGGTTCTTGTCTCTTCTTCAACTCTCATCTCAAGGGTTCTTGTCTCCCTCTCGACTCTCATCTCAAGGGTTTCCTGTCTCCCTTTCGACTCTCATCTCAAAGGTTCTTGTCTCTTCTTCAACTCTCATCTCAAGGGTTCTTGTCTCTCTCTCGACTCTCATCTCAAGGGTTTCCTGTCTCCCTTTCGACTCTCATCTCAAAGGTTCTTGTCTCTCTCTCGACTCTCATCTCAAAGGTTCTTGTCTCTTCTTCAACTCTCATCTCAAGGGTTCCTGTCTCTCTCTCGACTCTCATCTCAAGGGTTCCTGTCTCCCTTTCGACTCTCATCTCAAGGGTTCTTGTCTCCCTCTCGACTCTCATCTCAAGGGTTCTTGTCTCCCTTTCGACTCTCATCTCAAGGGTTCCTGTCTCCCTCTCGACTCTCATCTCAAGGGTTCCTGTCTCCCTTTCGACTCTCATCTCAAGGGTTCCTGTCTCCCTTTCGACTCTCATCTCAAGGGTTCTTGTCTCCCTCTCGACTCTCATCTCAAGGGTTCCTGTCTCTCTCTCGACTCTCATCTCAAAGGTTCTTGTCTCCCTCTCGATTCTCACCTCAAGGGTTTCCTGTCTCCCTTTCGACTCTCATCTCAAAGGTTCTTGTCTCCCTCTCGACTCTCATCTCAAGGGTTCTTGTCTCCCTTTCGACTCTCATCTCAAGGGTTCCTGTCTCCCTTTCGACTCTCATCTCAAGGTTCTTGTCTCCCTCTCGACTCTCATCTCAAGGGTTCCTGTCTCCCTCTCGACTCTCATCTCAAAGGTTCTTGTCTCCCTCTCGACTCTCATCTCAAGGGTTTCCTGTCTCCCTTTCGACTCTCATCTCAAAGGTTCTTGTCTCCCTCTCGACTCTCATCTCAAAGGTTCTTGTCTCCCTCTCGACTCTCATCTCAAGGGTTCTTGTCTCCCTTTCGACTCTCATCTCAAGGGTTCCTGTCTCCCTCTCGACTCTCATCTCAAGGGTTCTTGTCTCTCTCTCGACTCTCATCTCAAGGGTTCTTGTCTCTCTCTCTCGACTCTCATCTCAAGGGTTCTTGTCTCTCTCTCGACTCTTATCTCAAGGGTTCCTGTCTCCCTCTCGACTCTCATCTCAAGGGTTCCTGTCTTCCCTTCCTATCTCCATCAACAGTAATTCTCTTGTCTTATTGTTGCTTAGAGTGGATTAATGGGACTCACAGAGCATAAGATTTAAGCACAGAAGCGTCCGAATATGCGTAAAATATTGTTAGAAAAGATATGCTTTTAATGAGTTTAAAATGTAGACGAGCATTTAATTCTACACATTTTTTAAAGATACGCTTTATCCATAAAATATTTTTACTTTCCTACTCACAGTAGTACACTGAGGTTTGAAATCACGCGCAATGGGATGTGAGAGGGCTGGCGACGTGAAATCTTACACAAGAGGAAAGGGTGGGTGGGGTTTGAAATCACACATTAGGGAGAGAGAAGTGGGGTGGGGTTTGAAAACACACACTAGGGAAAAGGGGAGAGAGAAGTGAGGTGGGGGTTGAAAACACACACTAGGGAGAGAGGAGTGAGGTGGGGGTTGAAATCACACACTAGGGAGAGAGAAGTGAGGTGGGGTTGAAAACACACACTAGGGAGAGAGGAGTGGGTAGGGTTTGAAAACACACACTAGGGGAGAGGAGTGGGGTGGGGTTTGAAATCACACACTAGGGGGAGAGGAGTGGGGTGGGGTTCGAAATCACACACTAGGGGGAGAGGAGTGGGGTGGGGTTTGAAATCACACACTAGGGGGAGAGGAGTGGGGTGGGGTTTGAAATCACACACTAGGGAGAGGAATGGGATTGGAAATCTCATACAAGAGGGAGAGGGGTGGGGTTTGAAATCACGCGCAAAAGGGAGTGGGGTGGGGGTTTCAAATATAACACAAAGAGAAAAGCAGTAAGATAAAAAATATGTTTAATTAACAAAAATCATGTGCACTCGCAGTAGAGTCCGTCTGGAGCTACACCGCTGCCAGCAACGACTCTCTCGCAACCAGTGCAGATGCCTACATTAAGAAGCGAGCGCTGTTGCTTTTTCCTACAAAACCGCTGCCGAAACTGGTAGAAGGCCACACCAGCTGACACGATGGATACGCCCAGGACAGCGAAGCAGATAATTATGGGAGTTGTTTGATTTTGCGGGGCCTCAGAAACCTCGAATTGGTGCGGGCTTGTCTGTTCAAAAGTGCTAGTAGGGCTTGGAGTAGACCCGAGTGTTAAAACAGGTGTAGTAGTTTCCGGCCGGCAGGTCAGGTTGCAGGCGCCTGTCACATCGTATAGACAGCGAATGATGTCCTGCTCGCCTGAGGCAGGGCCCCCACATACTCGGTCGGGCAGTCTCGGCATTCAACGCACATCGAGTCCGGGTGCTGGCAGGGACCACAGCTCAAAGACGAGGGACAGTCGGCGGCTTTGCGGAACTCGCTGCATGAAGACCGTAGGGCATTGGCGTCTGATGAAGGGAAGCGGAAGTTGATGAGTTCAATGACCATAGAACTGGGAGTGGCGGCAGCTCAATGGAAGCGGAGAGAGGGTAGCAGCAACTCCATGGAAGCAAAGAGACGGTAGCGGCAACTCCGTGGAAGCGGAGAGACGGTAGCAGCAACTCCATGGAAGCGGAGAGACGGTAGCGGCAACTCCATGGAAGGGGAGAGGGGGTAGCGGCAACTCCATGGAAGCGGAGAGACGGTAGCGGCAACTCCATGGAAGCGGAGAGGGGGTAGCGGCAACTACATGGAAGCGGAGAGACGGTAGCGGCAACTCCATGGAAGCGGAGAGGGGGTAGCGGCAACTCCATGGAAGCGGAGAGACGGTAGCGGCAACTCCATGGAAGGGGAGAGGGGGTAGCGGCAACTCAATGGAAGCAGAGAGGGGTAGCGGCAACTCTATGGAAGTGGAGAGAGGGTAGCGGCAACTCCATGGAAGCGGAGAGAGGGTAGCAGCAACTCTATGGAAGGGGAGAGGGGTAGCGGCAACTCCATGGAAGCGGAGAGAGGGTAGCGGCAACTCCATGGAAGCGGAGAGAGGGTAGCAGCAACTCTATGGAAGGGAGAGGGGGTAGCGGCAACTCCATGGAAGCGGAGAGGGGGTAGCAGCAGCTCTATGGACAGCGGATCAGAGAGGGTAGATTGGCCTTTCAAGGACCTAGAAGTAGAACTTATCAACGTGCTCCACTGATAATCAAAATACCCCCAGATAACTTACCTGCCCCACAGGTGTGGAGAAGCAGAAGCAGTGCAATCACTAGAAGCATTATTCAGCGGCTATTCACGCTATAGTATGATAAGGTCTAGTTTGCAGCTTTCTGCTTTATATGTTCTGTCTTGCTTTCTGCAGCGCCTGTACCCACGTAAAATTTAAACATGGAACTGCATGAAGCCCAGGAAAATCGTGAATAAAGTACGAGCTTACCAACCGCGCAGTCTAAAAATAGGCCAGTCCGCGCACACAGCATTCTGCCGTTCTGTCTCGTCTAATAAAAATTGGAACCAAGTGTTGAGTCAGAGCTAAAAATATAATAGCTATTAATTTGCCCGCTGTACAGTGCCCGCTCGTACACTGCTCGTTAAAACTGTTTTTTCTAAAACCTCAATGAGTAATAAGTAGGTGGATGTACATGTATGAAGAATATAACTGAATGATTACCCAAAAACAAAAGTCTTTTGTTTCACCACCAGCCACGCTGTGGCTAGAAAGGGGAAGTCAGAGAGCGCGTCTCTGGGCCATAGCCCTCAGAAAGTCACCCTCAGCTTGGTCCGGGGCGCCAGCATCGGTCAAAAGCCTGTCAGGGTATCTCGCCGTTCGCCCTTGGCCTCGCCTGCGCGGTCACTGCAGCTTGAGCAGCAGCACCTCGGCAGCGGCTCAGGGCAGCGAGCCCCCGACCGGATGACATGGCCAGCCAGTCGAAGTCGCCGCCCACGCAGTAGGTCAGAAGCAGAAGGCCGCATCAGGCGTGCCTCGTGAAGCGCGGCATTGGTCTCGCTGCCTGGACCGCTGCGCACTCCGAACGCCGCACGCAGCATGGCCGCATGTGCAGCGTCCAGCTGCCTCTCCAAAGCGTCCGTCATGGTCCAGGTCTCAACGACTGCCTGAAACAGCCGAGCCTTGAGCCCATCATCCAGAACGAAACGCGGCCCAGACCAGTCCTCGTCGTCTCACCAGGTCGTCGGCAACGTCCGGCACGAGGCCGCAGAGGTACAGGAACCGCTGGCAACGGGTAGGCATGATTGCCTCCCCGGCAGCGTCTCGGTAGTTGATCTCGGCAGGCAGGTCGAAAGGCACCGTGAAGACTACCGTCTTCCGCGCGTTCAGCATGAGGCCGACTCGCGATGCTGCTGCCGTCAGGCCATCCAGCAGCCGCTGAGCGCCTTCAGCCGACGACGGCGACGACGACAACAGCCGACGATTATCCAACTACGTGCATGCGCTGAAGCAGATGGATAGAAGGGATGGGAAGTGTTCTAAGGATGATAGAAGATCAGAAGTCCCTACCGTAAGGGAACATAATCCTATGCATGAAATACAATTCTACGAGCGCATATTGAGTTCATAGAGCTACTTTTTTCTGAAATATAACCAGAGACCGACAGCCAAGAACAGTTCCGGAAAATTCCTGTTAATCTTTCGGAAGAAAAGATTTTTTTCTAGACGGGATTTTCTCGACTGAAGTTGTCTATGGCTAAAGCCTCTTTGTAAAATCTGTTTAGAGAACGCAAGCTTGTCAAAAATTTTTATTGGATTGAAGAGCGAAGCAACGCTGAAGACTCAGTTGAGAGTGCAAAATTCACAAATCACACGCATGTTTTTGCTCCTTTGAGTCAGTCAGTGTAATCCCAACCAGACGTTAAATTCTCCTTTTACTCGTAGGCTGGGTTAAGCCATAGACATCTAAAAAACGCAGACATTACACCTCCTTACATCATTTTACATGTACTTCTAACAGCATGGATTTTATAGTGGACGGACAAAGCGAAAGAATTCTACATAACTAAATTCCTATACCATTTTGTGAATCGGTGTTGTTAGCACTCATTTTGGCGCCACAGAGCATGCAGCCTCGGCAATCTTTGGCCCGTGGGCCACATGCGGCCCGCAAAGCCTCTATCCGCCCTCGGGTCCTTTGAAACTTCACAATAGCAATCCGGCCCGCTCAAGTTTGTGTCTCTTCTCAGCTCTTCTTTCGCTCTCCTGTCCCCTATTTGATCTCTCGTCTCCTCGCTTCTCCTTCTCCCATCTCTCTTCTCTATTCCCTCTCCTCTTTTGCCCCTCCTCATTCGCTGGGTTCTCTATCTGGCCCTTCAGGTAAAAAAAGTTTGCTGACCCCTGCCATAGTGACTCATTTTGGCACCGCAGACACTCATTTTTACCTCAGGCACTCATTTTGGCGGCGCAGACACTCATTTTTACCTCAGGCACTCATTTTGGCGCCGCAGACACTCATTTATCACCTCAGGCACTCATT
>NIVC01000335.1:69885-155013 GCA_002269645.1 Macrostomum lignano
TTAAAATGACCTGATTTCGCAAAAATCTTTAAAACAAAAAATACCAAATAGGTAACTAAAAAGCCTTTGAAACTGAATAAAAAATGCACATAAAAGTGCTATTTTGTAACGTAAAAAGTCTTGCGTCCTGCAAAAATCTTCTATGGTGACTTTTTGGAGCCGTGAAGTGTAAAAACGTGCGCATTTTTAAAGCTGTTGAACTTACTTTTTGAGGTATATTTTTAGGCATTTTATAAATTGTATAACAAAATTTAATTGAAGAAAGCAATAAGGTAAAATAGAATTCGAAATTTAATTTTGAAATAATTAAACTGTACATTGTCGTTCTGTTCCTTATAATTTCTACAAAAATTTAAATTTAAATCGGTTATGTTAACAGTAGTTTATTGCTGTAGGACAAATTTGACCCCAAATTTTCAAAGCAACTTATCTAAGCAAACGCTATCTAAATCTGAAATATTTTCAAGCTTCAATCTGTAGCTATAATATTCGGTTTTGTTACGCTATTTATTCGTATCCTACTACATTATATATAATTATTGTACAATATATTATATTCTACAAGTACAAGTTTTAATTGTAATATATTCAATTGTTATCAGTTTTACACTGTAAGTGTAAGCTTCAAATTTTATTTGAAATATAACTGAAGTATAGTACTTTAATATTATTTTATAGCTAATTAATTGTATTCTGCCAAATATTTACGTTTTTTTCTCTGCTTTGCTTTTTGCTCCATATTTTTATATGTCATATTTACATATATCTTTTAAAAGTACTCATCCTTTCACATTTTATTTTGTAGTTATCAGTCAAATTTAACTTGAATTTTCCTTTTGTTTGCATAATTTGACTTAAGACTTTAGTTTTGAAGTAAGTATTCTTTTTATTTCTTCATATGTTTAGCATAGTACAAATATCTGTAGTACTCTGCTTAATGGTAGAAGTTTGTGGACACTTTTTATAAATTCTGCTCAATTTATTATAAATTTAGCATTTTTGCTAGACAATATATACATGCCAATGCTCCTTATATCAAGCAATGCTTGAAAGTGCTAGACACTTAGTTTATGGTGAATTTTTACCAAGGGATGTTTTTTTGCTGATATAGAATTCCTAGAAGCATGTACAAAAACATGGAATATGCCTGAAAAAACTCTAGAAAATATGCACTAAATCCAAGAAAAAATGTTGAAAGCACAAAAACTACATGGCACACACCGCCTATATGCCAGTATATTATGCTGCAGCATATTAATCCACAATCCAGTAGCAGTGCTAGTGTTCGTAGTTTAACTAAATTTGCCACCAGAAAAGAGTTGAGTTAACTTGGTAAAGAGTAGCATGTTTTCTGTGTTTAGCTAATTAGTTTCTTTATCATTCTGAAATATTTACTAACATGTTTATTTAGACAGGATGGGCAACGACAAAAACAGCATCAAGGACAACACTAGCATTAACAAGGATACAAGTGCTTCTTCTGTTGCTGCCAATAGTAAGTTTTGTACATTTGTTGCAACTTGCAGGTGATAGGTGCTACTTTCAGGAATAGTTTCAAAGCAATCCTACCTTTATTATTAATATTCACACCTTAGGAAACCAGCTTTTACTAGCATTCTTGGCTGCCCATTTGGGCAACAGACAAACTAAAAAGTTCCTGCACTACACAATTTATTTACCAAACAATAAATCTCAATTGTTCACAATATAACTCATACTGAATAGTTCACAGGTAATTCTGTAAAAAAGTGTTTTTCAGATGTCTAAAAATGTGAATTTTTCAAACTCTTAACTGACGCAGCTCAAATCAATAGTTCACACTCAATAGTTTAGATTGAATAGTTTCGCCTGAATAGTTTTGACAGACAGAATAATTTCAACTGAATAGTTACAACTGAATAGTTTAGACTTAATAATCTTGACTGAGTAGTTTTGACTGAATAGTGTGAACTCAATAGTTTCGACTGAGTAGTTTCGACTGAATAGTTTCGACAAAGGGAATAAATTCAATTGGAATCTGACCTTGTTTGACAGATCATTAAAATAATTATAGAAACTCTATTTTCGAATGTTTAACACCCTTAGAATTTGAGCAGATTTAAGAAATTTTGACCACTGTATAATCAGTGCAAAATCTGCAATAGTTTAGAAAAAACGCTATCAAAATTGATCAAGAATGGCACGCTCTAGAGCGAAATAGATGGACAGACATATATATATATATATATATATAGGTAGATTTATAAATTTCTTTTTTACTGTGACTTTAAACAGGTGCGAAAAAGTGCGGACGGCCGAAGAAGAAAAACTGGAGCCGCTCCAAGAATAATATTAAAGTTGCTGCTGTCGGTGATTTAACTGCTGGCGAAGAACAGATTCAAGAGCCAGATGTACAACCGGAAGCTGCTGCTGCCTCTTCTATTGCCGCTGCTGGGACTAAAGCTGGTGCTTCTGCTGATGCTGCTGCTAAAACTGAGTCTGTGATTAAGCTGGACGAGGCTGGTCTGGCTGCCCTGCTAGCTGAACATGATGCTGCTCTGGCCGACGCTCTGGCTGCTTCGGAATACCCCGTGGTCGAAGGTGATGCTGAAGTGCCCAATTCTGGTGCTGCTTACAATGAGCAACTTATAGGCTACTTGAGTGCTGGTGAGAGTTTTATTTTTTATTGAATTTCTATGCATAGTACAAGTTAATTTTCTTTCTTACATCTGACTTTGCTTGCGAATATTGAAAATTAGATTTTAGTGTTTACGACTTGTGCAAAATACAATTAATGCTCAATTCCTTAAAATTATCATACCTCACTGTTTAAGAGTTGTATTCTTTTACAGATGAAACAGGTGCTACTGCAATGGATTTTGCCGAAGGTCATGTAACTGCTGCTGTACAAGTCCAACCTGTATGGGTTCCTTTTTCTTCGTGTCGCGTTGAGAATGTACGAGGTGACGGCAACTGTTTTTTCACGGCCATATTGAGACAATTACAAGAACTGCCAGGTTTTTCCGCCTATCAATCGCTAAGCGTAGAAGATTTTCGAGATGCGGTTGCTGCAGAATTCGAGCAATGGGTGCATCGCGATGTCAATAATCAGGAAAGAATTATGCAAACAGGACTGAATTGGGAAAAAGTGCGCGACGATACAAGGCGTCCCCGTATGTACGTGCCATGCGGAGTTCCAGAACTAATTGGTGAACTGTTGCGGCTAGAAGTGTTTATTTATCAGTCAAACATGCTTAATCTAGCGCGGCCTGGCCATTATTCCCGACCGAATATTGGAGAACGTTTGGCTACTATTCGATTGTTGTTTAATCCTGGTAGTCAACACTACGAAATCGTTCGTGTCAATGATTTGGAAGTTAATGAAGCAAGCTCAGTTCGGCCGACTGGCCAAGGAGATTTGAGCGCCAAGAATGTGGAAATGCCCCCTCTCAACGAGAATGTTCATGTTGTCGAAGATCCTGTTGTAATGATGCCACCTCCAGCTCCACCAATGACGCCTTTTGAAAAGGTTGCAGACTGGACCCGAGTTCAAAGTAGGCATTGGAAGGGACGTTGTAGAAATCAAGCAAAGTCCTTGGAAAATAATACGAGTTTGTTTGCGCATCCGAATTCATATGAAGTGCTTCGGGATCGGAACAACTCTGTCTGGAATTGGAATGTCGATCTTGACGCGGAGGATAGCGCAGAGTCAGTTGAAATTGAGCATGTGTCAGAGTCAGTTAAAAGTGATCGTGTGTCAGAGTCCGTGCCATCAAATGTTCCGCGGCGCAGTCGGCGTAAAAAGGATGTTGGGAAGGCAAGTTGCGCTACGCGTCGGAGTAGTCGACTGAGCGCTAAAGCAAACACATTAGAGTCTGTGTCTGTTGCAGCCTCTAGTGTATCTGGTCAGAGCTTATTGAGAAGAAGCAGTCGCACTCGGAGAGCACCATGTTGCAGTTGCATCGGTTGTGGCGACTCAGTTTCGGCGGTTTCAAGCGTTTCTTGCCATTTGGAAAAAGGAAGAGGTCGAGAAAAGAAGAGCGACGTTGTACCAAGTGCTCCTACTCGTCGCAGCGAGCGTTTGAAAAACCAGCAGCAAGTGGTCAACTATGCAAATTCTTTACCACGGAAACAGAGATTGACAAACGCAGAAAATCATATCTGCGAACCCGTTCGATCGTCGCCTAGGAAGACGGCACCTTTGCAGCAGGAGCAGCAAGATAAACGTCAGTCTGATAATATTCCAGCTACTTCTACGTATTCATCACCACGAAAGACACGTGCTACTCAGGAGAAGCCTGATGAAGCGATCCGTTCGTCACCCAGAAAGCGGCCTACAATGGAGCAGCAGCCAGCTAAAGAAAATGTTCCGCAGAGCAGCACTTCAGAAGAGAGCGCTCAAGATGCTCCAATTGTTGAAGATGAAATCGGAGATCCTAATCTGCCAAAGTGCCTTCGCAATCCGTTCACAGACCAGTTCAAAAAGATGAGGCAAGACTTTTTCAATGAAAACATAACAAAAGTATCACATTTGAAACAGTGCTACGTGTGTAGGGAAAAGTTTCCTGGAAAATATTTTAGCATCGATTCTGAAGACATGTGCGATCGTTGTTTCAGAGATGACAATGAGCCGAAATCGTTTAGCCAAGAAAACAATGCGATTCCGATGTTGGAGCAGCCAGAAGATTTGCAAGATTTGAGTGTAGCAGAGCAAATGTTGATTTCGCCAGTTTTGTCGGTTATTGTTGTGGTACAAATTTTTCCCCAAAAGCAAACAAAATCGAGAGGACACGGAATCATGTTGCCTCAAGATCAGTCGCACGTTTTGCGAGAGTGCCAAGACGATCTCTGCCAGTTGTTTTAATGTACGACGAAAGAGCCCGTGTTCAGCCTGGAGAAGCGCAAAGCGGCACAATGAACAATTTGCGAGTTCGACGCGACAAAGTGACTAATGCGATGCGCTATTTAATGGCAAACAACAAGTACTTTAGACAGTATCAGGTTTCAATGAATAATGATGCGTTGCTACATCTGCCTGAAGATGGTTATGCTCATCAAGTAGAAGGTATGATTGTCGAAATGCAGTCTGACAATGAAGTGAATTTCGAGGCGGCACAGCAAGAAGGCGGCTCAGCCAGAGCTGAGCGATTGCAGCAACAAGTAGAAAAAAATGCGGACGAGACGAACGAGCTCGAGGAAACAATTAGTTCGCTGTTGGAGACTCCTTTGCGTCGATTGGAATCGGCAGTACGAGACAAATTTTTGAGTGAAAAATTGAAATGGCCAGCAAGAAGCAACGAGCCGGTAAACGAATTTCAGGATGAAGGATATTTTACATTGGCTTATCCTCATCTCTTTCCGGATGGAGCAGGAGATTATAGTACGCCACGTAATTTTGGACTAAGTTTGGGCGACTATGCAAAGCATTTGATGCAATTCCGGTGTCCAAGATTTCGTACCGATTTGCGGTTTAAATTTTACATTGAAAATATGGTGATGCGTTGGAGGGCGCTGGAAGTTGGTCGCGTGTTTGTACACGACAACAAGTATGCTGGATTAAGTGCCAAGGAAATGATTGAAGCACTAAATGACCCGGCAGTATTGGCTAGCGTGTCAGTTCGAGCATCAGATTTGCGAGGCACAAGCGCTTATTGGCAGAGTAAAGGACGGCAATTGGAAGCCATGATTCGAACGCTTGGTGTTCCTCATTTTTTCGTGACACTATCGGCAGCAGATGTACATTGGCCAGAGTTGCAGCATGCCTGGGGAATCGATGCAGAGCAATATGAAAGCAATGTAGAACTAAGAGCAGAAATGTTGTCAAAGTTGCAAAAAGATCCCGGAATGGCAGACACTGTGTTTTGGTTGCGATTTGAAACATGTTTGAAACGTTTTTTGGTCGAGCACTGGAAAGTAAACGATTATTGGTTTCGCATAGAATATCAGAGTCGCGGAAGTCCACACGTTCACGGTTGCATTTGGATGCCAGATGGTGTTGATGTGACATCGAATACATTGAATGCAGAAGAATTGACGAGCTTTGTTGACAAGTACATCTGTAGTTGGAATTTGGCCATGGACGAATCGGATTATGGAAATCAAGTTTTGAATGGCAGTTTAGCAGGTCAAGGTCATCCAGCTCAACTGAAACCGGAAGAGATTGAAAATGACAAGCAAGATTTGCAGTTAATTTCGCATTTGACAGAGAGGCACACTATTTGCAGTAAAAAGTGCTTGCGAACAGTAAAAGGCAAACAAGAGTGCCGATTCAAGTATCCGCGCGAGCCGCAGGAAAAGACTGTTGCAAAGCGAGTATCCCGTTTAAATTGGCAAGTTGAGACGCAGCGCAACGACGAGCGAATGATTTCTCACAGTCCGCAGTTGCTGTGCATGTGGAGAGCCAATGTCGATGTTCAAATGATTTCGTCCGTGAAGAATTTGATTCGCTATTTGATCAAGTATGCGACAAAAAGCGAAAAGGAGTCGGATTATATGGCGGAGCTGACAAAGCGTCTTCATAAGGAGTTGGAAGATAATGCAGAACAGAATGCCGATAACAATTTTCAGCGTAGCAACACTGCAAGGCGTGTTGTACAACAACACTTGATGGCGCAAGTTGGAGCGCGTGATTATTCGGCGCAAGAGGCAATGCATTTGCTATTGCAGACGTCAATGTACAAGGGTTCGCGAGAATTTGTTTTTGTTCAGACTGGCGAAACCCGCGCAGTGGAGGAAAAGGGTGTTTGCAGGAATAGTTGCGACAAGTATTCAAAGCGTGCAAAGAATTTGGAAAATGTAACAATGTTTCGTTTCTTTTCCGACTACTGTCTCAGCCCTAATGGGAGGTGCACAAAAAGGCCGAAACAAGTAGTTTTGCTAATCAGTCCATTTTTTCGACCGAATGAGCAATCAGACGAAAGACGCGAAGGCTATTATCGGCAGCAGGTTTTGTTGTACAGTTGTTGGCGAAATGAGCGAGAAGCCAAAGGTTTGCACACAAGCTGGCAGCAAGCGTACGAAGCCATGCCTGCTGAGAATCGATGCGAGCTGCAGCTGCCCAATTTGGACGATTTGCGCAACGACGAAGCTGACGAAGAAGTCGAAGCAGTTGCGGAGCTACCCGAAATGACCAACGCAAATGCGCAATCTGCTGCTCAGCCAACTTATGAGCACGAAGAGCAAGAAGATTGGATGGTTGCAGTGGGGGCACTTCATCGCGAGAGAAATCTATTGGCCTGTCCAGAAGATCAATTGCCAAAGCCGCCAGAAAATTTTGACTGGAGCGCAGCTAGTGGCGGCCAGTTTCCAACGGTTGGAGAAGCAAAGGCGTTTTTAAGTAGCGACCTAAAACTTGGCGCAAGAGAGGTCGCTGACATGCCGATAAACAGTGTTGAATCGCTTAATGTTCGGCAGCGAGAAATGTACAACCTAATTGAAAGTCATTTGCAGCTTTCAAGACTAGCCGAAGAAAACCAAGGCGAAAAGCCGGAGCCTCTCAAAGCAATTTTGTATGGTAGCGCTGGAACTGGAAAAAGCTACTTGATTTCTACATTGCGTCGGTTGATTGGAGAATCAAGATGCAGAATTATGGCATCAACAGGCGTAGCCGCTTTCAATATTGCAGGCGAAACTTTGCACTCGGCTTTGAAATTGAATGTAAATTTTAGTGCTGGTGTTGGCAAGAAATCCCTAATGGAGATGCAAGAGCAGTGGAAAGATGTGCGCTACATTTTTATTGACGAATTTAGCATGCTTGGCCAAAGGTTACTCCGTAAGGTGGATGCTCGTTTGCGCGAATTGTTTCCAGAACACAGTAAACAGAGTTTTGGTGGTCGATCTGTAATCCTAATTGGCGACGTGTTTCAATTGCCTCCAGTTTTGGACACGCAACTGTACGTTTACAATCCAAATCAAAAGAAGCACGATATATTGAAATCTGAAGGCTATAAATTGTACATGGAGTTCAAAAAGGTTGTGCATCTGACAGAACAAGTCCGACAAGCAAACGATACGGAATTCGCCCAGTTGTTGGATAAACTTCGCGAAGGCAAGGCCGACGAAGCCTGCTGGAATTCGTTGATGAACAATTGTCGCGTCTATGCTCCGACCTTTTGCCTGAAGGTTTCCAAAGCGGGTGTACATTTTTATATCACACTAACGAGGATGTGAGAAATCGCAACTACATGCTATTGGGAAAGATGGTTTCCGAATTGAATCCTGTGCGGCAAATTAACGCAATTTGTAAAGGAGACGAAGCAAAATTGTGTGGCAAAAAGAAGGAACATAAAAAATCGGATACGAATCTGGAGAAGCGACTCTATTTGTGTATTGGTGCTCGAGTAATGCTAACTAGAAATCTGTCAGTACGCAATGGACTTGTGAATGGATCAGTTGGAACTGTACGAGGAATTTGCTACGCTCCTGGAAGGCAATCACCAAAGGATTGGCCAGATTGTATTTGGGTTGAATTTGACAATTATTCTGGCCCAGCAATGGGGGCAATTGTACAAGATAATCGTGCAATTCGTGTAGTGCCAATTCTGTCAGTAACGAATGAAAAGTTTAAAGGAGGAGCCCAATTGTCGCGTCAACAATTTCCACTACGATTGGCTTGGGCTAGTACGATTCACAAGAGCCAAGGACTTACAATTCCAAAAGCGTACGTGGCGTTTAGCAAAGGAGGCGCCAGGAAAGCTATTCCAGCTGGATTATTTTATACTGCGGTGAGTAGAGTTCGTGCATTTGCAGATTTGCGAGTATCAAGTTGCGATTACAACAATTTCGTGAGCCTTTTTTCTGCACAAAAAGTGCAGACGCAGTTGCATGAGCAAAAGCGTTTGCTGAGAATGTGCTCATCCGCGAATTCTGATAGCCGCTAACTTGCTATTCTAAAGTCGGCAACTATTTAGTCAGCAACTATCCATCCAGTCAGCATCCGTCCAGTCAGCAGCCGTCAGTCAGCAACAATCCAGTCAGCAACCATCCAGTCAGCAACCATCCAGTCAGCAAACATCCATCCAGTCAGCAACCATTCCAGTCAGCAACAATCCAGTCACAACCATTCGTCCAGTCAGCATCCATCCAGTCAGCAACCATCCAGTCAGCAACCATCCAGTCAGCATCCGTCCAGTCAGCAGCCATCCAGTCAGCAACCGTCCATCCAGTCAGCAACAATCCAGTCAGCAATCATCCAGTCAGCAACCATCCAGTCACAACCATCCAGTCAGCAGTCATCCAGTCAGCAACCATCCGTCCAGTCAGCAACCATCCGTCCAGTCAGCAATCATCCGTCCAGTCAGCGACCATCCAGTCGGCAACCATCCAGTCACAACCATACGTCCAGTCAGCAACCATCCAGTCAGCAGCCGTCAGTCAGCAACAATCCATTCAGCAACCATCCAGTCAGCAACCATCCAGTCAGCAACCATCCAGTCAGCAACCATTCGTCCAGCAACCATCCATCCAGTCAGCAACAATCCAGTCAGCAACCATCCAGTCAGCAACCATCCAGTCAGCAACCATCCGTCCAGTCAGCAACCATCCAGTCAGCAGCCATCCTGTCAGCAGCCATCCAGTCAGCAGCCATCCAGTCAGCAACCGTCCATCCAGTCAGCACCCATCCAGTCAACAACCATCCAGTCAGCGACCATCCAGTCAGCAACCATCCAGTCAGCAACCATCCAGTCAACAACAGTCCATCCAGTCAGCAAACATCCATCCAGTCAGCAACCATCCAGTCAACAACAGTCCATCCAGTCAGCAACCATCCATCCAGTCAGCAACAATCCAGTCACAACCATACATCCAGTCAGCAACCATCCAGTCAGCAACCATCCGTCCAGTCAGCAACCATCCAGTCAGCAGCCATCCTGTCAGCAGCCATCCAGTCAGCAGCCATCCAGTCAGCAACCGTCCATCCAGTCAGCACCCATCCAGTCAACAACCATCCAGTCAGCGACCATCCAGTCAGCAACCATCCAGTCAGCAACCATCCAGTCAGCAAACATCCATCCAGTCAGCAACCATCCAGTCAACAACAGTCCATCAAGTCAGCAACCAATCATCCAGTCAGCAACAATCCAGTCAGCAACAATCCAGTCAGCAACAATCCAGTCACAACCATACATCCAGTCAGCAACCATCCAGTCAGCAACCGTCCATCCAGTCAGCAACAATCCAGTCAGCAACAATCCAGTCAGCAACCGTCCATCCAGTCAGCAACTATCCAGTCAGCAACCATCCATCCAGTCAGCAACCGTCCAGTCAACAACCATCCAGTCAGCGACCATCCAGTCAGCAACCATCCAGTCAGCAACCATCCAGTCAACAACAGTCCATCCAGTCAGCAAACATCCATCCAGTCAGCAACCATCCAGTCAACAACAGTCCATCCAGTCAGCAACCATCCATCCAGTCAGCAACAATCCAGTCACAACCATACATCCAGTCAGCAACCATCCAGTCAGCAACCATCCGTCCAGTCAGCAACCATCCAGTCAGCAGCCATCCTGTCAGCAGCCATCCAGTCAGCAGCCATCCAGTCAGCAACCGTCCATCCAGTCAGCACCCATCCAGTCAACAACCATCCAGTCAGCGACCATCCAGTCAGCAACCATCCAGTCAGCAACCATCCAGTCAGCAAACATCCATCCAGTCAGCAACCATCCAGTCAACAACAGTCCATCAAGTCAGCAACCAATCATCCAGTCAGCAACAATCCAGTCAGCAACAATCCAGTCAGCAACAATCCAGTCACAACCATACATCCAGTCAGCAACCATCCAGTCAGCAACCGTCCATCCAGTCAGCAACAATCCAGTCAGCAACAATCCAGTCAGCAACCGTCCATCCAGTCAGCAACTATCCAGTCAGCAACCATCCATCCAGTCAGCAACCGTCCAGTCAGCAACCATCCAGTCAGCAATCATCCATCCAGTCAGCAACCATCCAGTCAACAACCGTCCATCCAGTCAGCAACCATCCAGTCAACAACCATCCAGTCAGCGACCATCCAGTCAGCAACCATCCAGTCAGCAACCATCCAGTCAGCAACCATCCAGTCAGCAAACATCCATCCAGTCAGCAACCATCCAGTCAACAACAGTCCATCCAGTCAGCAACCATCCATCCAGTCAGCAACAATCCAGTCACAACCATACATCCAGTCAGCAACCATCCAGTCAGCAACCGTCCATCCAGTCAGCAACAATCCAGTCAGCAACAATCCAGTCACAACCATACATCCAGTCAGCAACCATCCAGTCAGCAACCGTCCATCCAGTCAGCAACAATCCAGTCAGGAACAATCCAGTCAGCAACCATCCAGTCAGCAACCATCCAGTCAGCAACCGTCCATCCAGTCAGCAACAATCCAGTCACAACCATCCGTCCAGTCAGCAACCATCCAGTCAGCAAACATCCATCCAGTCGGAAACCATCCAGGCAGCAACCATCTAGTCAGCAACCATCCATCGAGTCAGCAACCGTCCAGTCAGCAACCATCCAGTCAGCAGCCATCCTGTCAGCAGCCATCCAGTCAGCAAACATCCATCCAGTCAGCAACCATCCATCCAGTCAGCACCCATCCAGTCAACAACCATCCAGTCAGCGACCATCCAGTCAGCAACCATCCAGTCAGCAACCATCCAGTCAGCAAACATCCATCCAGTCAGCAACCATCCAGTCAACAACAGTCCATCCAGTCAGCAACAATCCAGTCAGCAACAATCCAGTCACAACCATACATCCAGTCAGCAACCATCCAGTCAGCAGCCATCTAGTCAGCAGCCATCGAGTCAGCAGCCATCCAGTGAGCAACCGTCCATCCAGTTAGCAACCATCCAGTCAGCAACAATCCAGTCACAACCATACGTCCAGTCAGCAACCATCCAGTCAGCAACCATCCGTCCAGTCAGCAACCATTCCAGTCAGCAACAATCCAGTCACAACCATACGTCCAGTCAGCAACCATCCAGTCAGCAACCGTCCATCCAGTCAGCAACCATCCAGTCAGCAACAATCCAGTCACAACCATACGTCCAGTCAACAACCATCCAATTATTTACGATAAATTGCGTAATTTGCGTTGCAGTGGCTGCTGAATTCTCATAAGCAAAGCACTTAAAAAGCTAATGTCTGCTCGAGTTACAATTTAAATATTCTTTCCAAAAACGAACACTCTATTGAGTGGGTACTGCGCGCATGTTTGCCGTTTGGCGGTTTTGATACAAATTTGCGAAACTATTATTGCGCGCAGCACCGCCCACAAAATGTGCAGTGAAAGTCCCTAAAAGTGTGAGTAGCATTGATTAACCTTTCACAGTGTAAAAAAATTTACAGTGTAAAAAATGGTGTAAAGTTTCCATAAAAATATCTTTGTTTTTAATTCTCATTGCACTGTGTGAGGTTAGTTAAATGCTCGACGCTTTTTGTTTTAGACACGGCAGTATTTTTCTCATATAATAGTTTACATATTTATTGATTAATTCGTTTTTTCGGAGTTTTGAAAGCTGCTGTGCCTAATTATGGATTTAGCTAAATGATCAGGCTACCTAATGTTGGGTAACTTGTATCAAATGGCAAAGCATTTCACTGCAAAGTCGCATCCGGTGGTTTCACGTACCTGTGGGCGTTAAACTGTACATTTGAAATGCTGAATTTCTAGGAAAATCTCATTTCAAATTACAGTGAACAGAATCGGAGCGGCGAAAATTTTTTTTAACTAATTTCGTTGTTAATTGCAAGATTATTTTTCGTAAGTCCAAATGTCCAAGATATTTATTATGAGTATTATTTCTTGGACCTTAGTATATGATGTTAATTCATGTGTCTCAGTTTGATTTTTTGAGTCTATTTAATAGAACTTTGTGATTAAAAAATTAATGAATGGTAAATTATAATTAATTAGTCACATAGGACATATGTAACTAAAATACGTAGCATCTAAGTAGTTTACAATAGTTTAACATTTTTAGGGTTTTATGTGTTGCAAAACTGTACTCAAAGAAATCAAAAATAATTTCGAAATATTGAGCAATTAATGCACTTCGACCTGCTAAGGTGGCACACCTTCAATCTAGTACCGTCAAAATTCAATATTGTAGCCTAATCACAACTGAATAGTATTGCTTTCTATTCGTTTATAAAAAAAACGGGAGTTACATACATTTCACTGTACAGAGTTAGTTATTCCTAAAGCAACTTTCGATACATCATCAATTTTGAATATGCTTAATTTTGAGTACAAGTGCCAGCAGCAGGCTTGTTTAAGCTGACTGCGACTGCGATCCCTAAAATACAGATATGGATATTAGATATGACTTAGGCTTAGGGGCCTAGCCTAGATAGATGGATTGTCAGAATATCATTAAAATATATCATATCATCATCGTTAGGCCTACTACCTGGTTCTGCCACACTGACTAGACTAGACTAGACCTATTCTATTGGTTTCATTTCAGATTGGGATCTAGAAAATTTGGAATGGGGTGATTGCAGATTACTAAGGTACTTTGATTTTTTATTTGATAGGCCTAATTTACAACCTATTTAACAATTGGCATAGGGGCCTAGGCCTAGAAAAATTAAAATCAAACTTGATGGGGTTGGGAAGCACATTGATCATTAAATATAGGCCTACCAAATAAATCAAGTTTTAATGCATGGAGCATGGGGATAATAATAAGCTTTTAATATCAAAGCATTTTATTTTTTAAAACCAAACAAAAATTAAATGGTTAATTTCTAGCATAAAAAAGTCCATTAGGCCAGGCCTACATTTATAAAATAAGAATGTTTTGACTATATTCTCATTTTTGTTATTTAAATTTTGTTTTTGCCCCAAAATTATTGTGGCCATAATCATAGATATTTTGTATCTAGACTTTTCTTTCCTGCAAACATTTATTTTATCAAAGTCTAGGCCTAGTATAGCTAGGCTTATACAAGGTTATATTATTATTTAATTATGATATATCTATATATTTATATAGCATTAGGTAAGATTATGTTATTTAACCATTTTCATATTATAGTTCTAAAAAATTATAAAATTTAATGGTTACTTATAATATAAATCTATGTTTATATGCTAGTTTTGTTAATTAATATTTGTTGCCTTGGATTGGTAATTAAAATTGTTTAAATAATCTATGACCAAATTGGCTTAGGGATAAAATAGTCTATAGGTTTTAGACTATTTTAGGTTTTAGTTTTAAATGCAAAATTTCCATAGCTAACATAGCTTAAGGGAATAATGACTAGTTATTTTTTAATAGGTTTGCTAATTTGCTTTGTTTTTTTACCCAAGAAACAATTTTTTTAGATGCAGAATTATATACCTTCTATACCCTCCCTATATTCTCCCTGTACCTTCCATACTCTTCATATATCCATCTTTATCTCTCTACATCCTCCATACCCCTTCCCTATACCCTAA
Organism: Macrostomum lignano; assembly: GCA_002269645.1. Lineage (NCBI taxonomy): Eukaryota > Metazoa > Platyhelminthes > Macrostomidae > Macrostomum > Macrostomum lignano. Next base: position 84,302 of record NIVC01000335.1, read on the forward strand.
TGCTCTCTATATACCCTCTGTACACTCTATACCTTCCTATACTCTGTATACTCTCCCTATATCTCTCTATACCCTCCATACTCTATACTCTCCCTATACCCATTTATACCCTCCCTATATACCCTCCTTGTACCTCCATACCCTCGCTATACCCTCCATACCCTTCCTATACCCTCCATACCCTTCCTATACCTTCCATACCCTTCCTATACCCTCTATACCCTTATACCCTCCCTCAATATGTCCTCCATGCCCTGCCTATATCTCTCCATACCCTCCATATCCTTCCTATACCCATCCATATCTCTCTATACTCTTCCTATATCCATCAATACCTCTTTACACCCTCCATACCTCCTTATATCCCTTATGCCCTCCCTATACCCTCCATACCATTCCTATACCCATTTATACCCTTTCTATACCCTCCATACCCTCCCTGTACCCCTTATGCCCTCCATATACTCTTCATGCCCTCCCTTTACCTTCCATATCGTCCTTGTACCCCTTATGCCCTCCATACACTTCCTATATCCATCCATACCTCTCTACACCCTTGCATACCTTCTCTATACCCTCCTTATACCCTCAATACTCTCCCTATACCCTCTATACCCTCCCTATACTCTCCATACCCTCCATATTTTTTCTATACCCATACATGGCCTCCTTGTACTCTCTATGCCTTCCATATACCCTCAATACTCTCCCTATACCCTCCATACCCTTCTATACCCATTCATACCCTCCATATACCCTCCATACCATCCCTATACCCTCCATACCATTCCTATACCCTCCATACCATTCCTATACCCTCCATACCATCCCTATACCCTTCATACCATCCCTTTACCCTCCTTATAACCTCTCGATACCCTCCATACCCTCCATACTTTTTCTATACCCACCCATGGCCTCCCTGTACCCTCTATGCCCTCCATATACCCTCCATACTCTCCCTATACTCTCCATACCCTTCTATACCCATTCATACCCTCCATATACCCTCCATACCATCCCTATACCCTCCATACCATTCCTATACCCTCCATACAATCCCTATACCCTCCATACCATTCCTATACCCTCCATACCATCCCTATACCCTCCAAACCATCCCTATACTCTCCTTATAACCTCTCCATACCCTCCATACCCTCCATACTTTTTCTATACCCACCCATGGCCTCCCTGTACCCTCTATGCCCTCCATATACCCTCCATACTCTCCCTATACTCTCCATACCCTTCTATACCCATTCATACCCTCCATATACCCTCCATACCATCCTGCTTTTCCTTTACTTCTCCTTCCCGCGTTATACTTTTCACTATCCAGCCTCTACTATCCCCTCTTTCCACCTCCAGCGCCTCCCCCTCTCTAGCCCCTACCCTCTCTTCCTTTACTTTCCAGCCCCCATCCTCTACTCCCCTCCAGCGCCCACCCTCTTCTCCACTCCAGCGCCCTCCCTCTCCTCCACTCCAGCGCCCTCCCTCTCCTTCACTCCAGCGCCCACCCTCTCCTCCACTCCAGCGCCCTCTCTCTCCTCCACTCCAGCGCCCTCCCTCTCCTCCACTCCAGCGCCCTCCCTCTCCTCCACTACAGCTCCCTCCCTCTCCTCCACTCCAGCGCCCTCCCTCTCCTCCACTCCAGCGCCCACCCTCTACTCTCCTTGGTTATGCCTTCGTTACGCTCTTCCCTCCTCTCTGTTTTACTTACTGTGTCATGCATAACCCGTCTGCTACAGTGTTTTTAAATAGCCTTTTATACCCTCCTCTTTCCCTTACCCCTCCTCCCCCGGCGGCTCCCCTTCTCGTAGCTCTGCTAATAAAATCGTAATTCTTCTTCTCTTCAGAATAATTTGCCCAGCTGCGAACTGTGATGGTGCATACCGGGTACTCGCAATTTAAAAAGCGTATGCTTCTTACTGATTTACTGATTTAATTCCGACGCAACCAAGCAAATCGTTTACTTTCAAGTCCGTGCATTTTCGTTCGGCGTTAATGCCGTGTGGCGTTGGTGTAATACTATCGCGAAATTCAATTTCCAATGTCATTATCTAACTATTGTCGCTTTTCTGTATTACAACTATATACTATACTTCTGCATTTATTGACGTAACATTGTGCCAATAATGTCACATTGTGTGGCCCCAATATGAATCTGTATGCAACTTATAGCGCAATGATCATTTTAATCGCTTGAAATACATTGTAATGTAATACATGTACTGTATCGCTTTTGGCAATCGAAACGAGACTTTAGCCAGACTCCTCACTGATCCAAATGCTCCTCAAGCAAAGGTACGAGTATATGGAAAGCAGACTGAGCTCCGCAGACTTGGTATATTTGATCTTCGGATCGCGGATAGAACCAAGGAAATCTTGGTACGTAAATAAAATTGGAGTCACTTTTCCTACTTCCACTTTCCCTGCTCTTTCCCTGACCGCAGTCTGTGCCCCAGGCTTAAGTTAGACCAACGCAAAATACTAACCTGAATAGGAAGCAAGCAACTCACTTCCCACTCTAGTCTTTTTCTGCCACTGTTGTCTTGCAATACTCGCAAAGATCTCGTATGGCGTCCTATTTGAATTGGCGCAAGTCTCGTTTACATAGTCGAAAGCCATACTGGTGCCAATTATTTGTGTCGATCAAGTTTCCTAGAGAATGATTTGTTGATAACTGTATATTCGCTGTCTTAGAGCTGCACGCTGTGTTTAACCATTACTTTGTCGTAGAGGAGCTGATGAAGGGAGGCGTTGGGGCGGACCTTTTGGAGGGGCGGAGCTGATGGGGGTGGTAGCGGCGGAGCTTTTGAAGAGGCGGAGCTGATGGGGGGCGGTAGGGCGGAGCTGATGGGAGTCGGTAGGGGTGGAGCTGATGGGGGGCGGTAGGGGCGGAGCTGATGGGGGGCGGTAGGGGTGGAGCTGATGGGAGTCGGTAGGGTCGGAGCTGATGGGGGGCGGTAGGGGTGGAGCTGATGGGAGTCGGTAGGGTCGGAGCTGATGGGGGGCGGTAGGGGCGGAGCTGATGGGGGCGGTAGGGGTGGAGCTGATGGGAGTCGGTAGGGTCGAAGCTGATGGGGGGCGGTAGGGTCGGAGCTGATGGGGGGCGGTAGGGGCGGAGCTGATGGGGGCGGTAGGGGCGGAGCTGATGGGGGGCGGTGGTAAGGGCGGACCTGTAATTGGAGGGGGCGGTAGGGGCGGACCTGTTGGAGGGGGGCGATAGGGGTGGAGCTGATGAAGGGGGGACGGTAGGGGCGGAGCTGTTGGAGGGGGGTGGTAGGGGCGGAGCTGATGGAGGGGGGTCGAAGGGGCGGAGTTGATGGAGGATGGTTTTTCTATTTATTCGACCGATTGAAGTATACCAACGTGTACGTGTATTCGAGCTACGCTGGTAGTGTAGTTGTTTGTCTAGTATAGTTTATACATGTGTATACTGTATGTACATGTAGTCTCACAATCTCATCAAAAGCTAGACATTTTATTTCTTTGGTTAGTAATCGTGGGGATATTAGATCCACATGCAGCTATATCGTCATTCAGTCAAGTTATGAACCCAGTCCCGCTCGACCCAGTTGCACAGATTCTCAATCGGATTGCCAGTCCATGGTGCGGATGTTGTTCTCAGCAAGCCATGTCTTCACAGCCTTGGAGTTGTGCTTCGGATCGTTGTCCTGCTTAAACTGGCAGCTGTTCTCTGCACTCAGTGCATGGCAGCGCATCTACAGCCTCTGTCCATGATGCCCTCAATGCGAGTTATTGGCCCAGGTCCAGCTCTGGAGAATGCAGCCCACACCATGACATTGCCATCTCCATGCTTCAAGGAACCAACGGGGCACCTGGAATCGAATTCCTCACCAGCTCGGTGGCGCACATACCGGCGACCATCAGAACCAGTGCGGGAAAATTTGCTCTCATCACTCCAGATGACCTTGGCCCCAGTCCTGGGGTGTAGAGCTTGCATGTTGCTTCGCCCAGTTCAAGCGCCGCTTCCGGTTTTTGTCGGAGATAAATGGCTTCTTCCTAGCAATGCGGCCATGCAGTCCGGCAGCTACCAGACGGCGGCAGACAGTCATGGGGTGCAGCTGGACACCACTGGACACCTGAAGTTCACGGCTGATGTCCACTGCGGTATAGCCGACGGTTGGACTCGGGCATTCGCACAATTCGTCGATCCAGTCGGTGGTCAGTTTTCGGTGCCCTGCCAGGTCTTGAGGCACAGCCTGTTTTGCCAGTGCTGCTGTGGCGCCTGAGTGCTTGCTGGACGCACGTTTTCTGCGTACGTGACTTTGGCACGCTGGGAAACTCCTTGGTCGAACAGGGCCCTGATTTCCCTACACGATTCAGGCGATAGAGCTTTGCCTTTCCCATTCTAGGAGAGTTCGAGATCATTTTTGCTTGGAGTTGTATTGAATTTGATGTTTTGGACTTGGACTTGGATGTTTTGGACTTTGGAATCAGCAGGGCCACTGTTGTAGCACCTTTTAGCCCAATTAATTAAGTGATCCTATTACTGAGTGACTTATCAAATTCGATTGTGAGATAAGGACTTCAATTAAACAGACTCAATTGTGAGTAATTACACAAAAGCTCCACCCCTACCGCCCCCCATCAGCTCCGCCCCTACCGCCCCCCATCAGCTCCGCCCCTACCGCCCCCATCAGCTCCACCCCTACCGACTCCCATCAGCTCCGCCCTACCGCCCCCATCAGCTCCGCCTCTTCAAAAGCTCCGCCGCTACCACCCCCCATCAGCTCCGCCCCTCCAAAAGGTCCGCCCCAACGCCTCCCTTCATCAGCTCCTCTACGACAAAGTAATGGTTAAACACAGCGTGCAGCTCTAAGACAGCGAATATACAGTTATCAACAAATCATTCTCTAGGAAACTTGATCGACACAAATAATTGGCACCAGTATTGCTTTCGACTATGTAAACGAGACTTGCGCCAATTCAAATAGGACGCCATACGAGATCTTTGCGAGTATTGCAAGACAACAGTGGCAGAAAAAGACTAGAGTGGGAAGTGAGTTGCTTGCTTCCTATTCAGGTTAGTATTTTGCGTTGGTCTAACTTAAGCCTGGGGCACAGACTGCGGTCAGGGAAAGAGCAGGGAAAGTGGAAGTAGGAAAAGTGACTCCAATTTTATTTACGTACCAAGATTTCCTTGGTTCTATCCGCGATCCGAAGATCAAATATACCAAGTCTGCGGAGCTCAGTCTGCTTTCCATATACTCGTACCTTTGCTTGAGGAGCATTTGGATCAGTGAGGAGTCTGGCTAAAGTCTCGTTTCGATTGCCAAAAGCGATACAGTACATGTATTACATTACAATGTATTTCAAGCGATTAAAATGATCATTGCGCTATAAGTTGCATACAGATTCATATTGGGGCCACACAATGTGACATTATTGGCACAATGTTACGTCAATAAATGCAGAAGTATAGTATATAGTTGTAATACAGAAAAGCGACAATAGTTAGATAATGACATTGGAAATTGAATTTCGCGATAGTATTACACCAACGCCACACGGCATTAACGCCGAACGAAAATGCACGGACTTGAAAGTAAACGATTTGCTTGGTTGCGTCGGAATTAAATCAGTAAATCAGTAAGAAGCATACGCTTTTTAAATTGCGAGTACCCGGTATGCACCATCACAGTTCGCAGCTGGGCAAATTATTCTGAAGAGAAGAAGAATTACGATTTTATTAGCAGAGCTACGAGAAGGGGAGCCGCCGGGGGAGGAGGGGTAAGGGAAAGAGGAGGGTATAAAAGGCTATTTAAAAACACTGTAGCAGACGGGTTATGCATGACACAGTAAGTAAAACAGAGAGGAGGGAAGAGCGTAACGAAGGCATAACCAAGGAGAGTAGAGGGTGGGCGCTGGAGTGGAGGAGAGGGAGGGCGCTGGAGTGGAGGAGAGGGAGGGAGCTGTAGTGGAGGAGAGGGAGGGCGCTGGAGTGGAGGAGAGGGAGGGCGCTGGAGTGGAGGAGAGAGAGGGCGCTGGAGTGGAGGAGAGGGTGGGCGCTGGAGTGAAGGAGAGGGAGGGCGCTGGAGTGGAGGAGAGGGAGGGCGCTGGAGTGGAGAAGAGGGTGGGCGCTGGAGGGGAGTAGAGGATGGGGGCTGGAAAGTAAAGGAAGAGAGGGTAGGGGCTAGAGAGGGGGAGGCGCTGGAGGTGGAAAGAGGGGATAGTAGAGGCTGGATAGTGAAAAGTATAACGCGGGAAGGAGAAGTAAAGGAAAAGCAGGATGGTATGGAGGGTATATGGAGGGTATGAATGGGTATAGAAGGGTATGGAGAGTATAGGGAGAGTATGGAGGGTATATGGAGGGCATAGAGGGTACAGGGAGGCCATGGGTGGGTATAGAAAAAGTATGGAGGGTATGGAGGGTATGGAGAGGTTATAAGGAGAGTATAGGGATGGTTTGGAGGGTATAGGGATGGTATGGAGGGTATAGGAATGGTATGGAGGGTATAGGGATTGTATGGAGGGTATAGGAATGGTATGGAGGGTATAGGGATGGTATGGAGGGTATATGGAGGGTATGAATAGGTATAGAAGGGTATGGAGAGTATAGGGAGAGTATGGAGGGTATATGGAGGGCATAGAGGGTACAGGGAGGCCATGGGTGGGTATAGAAAAAGTATGGAGGGTATGGAGGGTATCGAGAGGTTATAAGGAGGGTAAAGGGATGGTATGAAGGGTATAGGGATGGTATGGAGGGTATAGGAATGGTATGGAGGGTATAGGAATGGTATGGAGGGTATAGGGATGGTATGGAGGGTATATGGAGGGTATGAATGGGTATAGAAGGGTATGGAGGGTATAGGGAGAGTATTGAGGGTATATGGAAGGCATAGAGAGTACAAGGAGGCCATGTATGGGTATAGAAAAAATATGGAGGGTATGGAGAGTATAGGGAGGGTATAGAGGGTATAGGGAGAGTATTGAGGGTATAAGGAGGGTATAGAGAAGGTATGCAAGGGTGTAGAGAGGTATGGATGGATATAGGAAGTGTATGGAGGGCATAAGGGGTACAAGGACGATATGGAAGGTAAAGGGAGGGCATGAAGAGTATATGGAGGGCATAAGGGGTACAGGGAGGGTATGGAGGGTATAGAAAGGGTATAAATGGGTATAGGAATGGTATGGAGGGTATAGGGAGGGCATAAGGGATATAAGGAGGTATGGAGGGTGTAAAGAGGTATTGATGGATATAGGAAGAGTATAGAGAGATATGGATGGGTATAGGAAGGATATGGAGGGTATGGAGAGATATAGGCAGGGCATGGAGGACATATTGAGGGAGGGTATAAGGGTATAGAGGGTATAGGAAGGGTATGGAAGGTATAGGAAGGGTATGGAAGGTATAGGAAGGGTATGGAGGGTATAGCGAGGGTATGGAGGTACAAGGAGGGTATATAGGGAGGGTATAAATGGGTATAGGGAGAGTATAGAGTATGGAGGGTATAGAGAGATATAGGGAGAGTATACAGAGTATAGGAAGGTATAGAGTGTACAGAGGGTATATAGAGAGCATTAGGGTATAGGGAAGGGGTATGGAGGATGTAGAGAGATAAAGATGGATATATGAAGAGTATGGAAGGTACAGGGAGAATATAGGGAGGGTATAGAAGGTATATAATTCTGCATCTAAAAAAATTGTTTCTTGGGTAAAAAACAAAGCAAATTAGCAAACCTATTAAAAAATAACTAGTCATTATTCCCTTAAGCTATGTTAGCTATGGAAATTTTGCATTTAAAACTAAAACCTAAAATAGTCTAAAACCTATAGACTATTTTATCCCTAAGCCAATTTGGTCATAGATTATTTAAACAATTTTAATTACCAATCCAAGGCAACAAATATTAATTAACAAAACTAGCATATAAACATAGATTTATATTATAAGTAACCATTAAATTTTATAATTTTTTAGAACTATAATATGAAAATGGTTAAATAACATAATCTTACCTAATGCTATATAAATATATAGATATATCATAATTAAATAATAATATAACCTTGTATAAGCCTAGCTATACTAGGCCTAGACTTTGATAAAATAAATGTTTGCAGGAAAGAAAAGTCTAGATACAAAATATCTATGATTATGGCCACAATAATTTTAGGGCAAAAACAAAATTTAAATAACAAAAATGAGAATATAGTCAAAACATTCTTATTTTATAAATGTAGGCCTGGCCTAATGGACTTTTTTATGCTAGAAATTAACCATTTAATTTTTGTTTGGTTTTAAAAAATAAAATGCTTTGATATTAAAAGCTTATTATTATCCCCATGCTCCATGCATTAAAACTTGATTTATTTGGTAGGCCTATATTTAATGATCAATGTGCTTCCCAACCCCATCAAGTTTGATTTTAATTTTTCTAGGCCTAGGCCCCTATGCCAATTGTTAAATAGGTTGTAAATTAGGCCTATCAAATAAAAAATCAAAGTACCTTAGTAATCTGCAATCACCCCATTCCAAATTTTCTAGATCCCAATCTGAAATGAAACCAATAGAATAGGTCTAGTCTAGTCTAGTCAGTGTGGCAGAACCAGGTAGTAGGCCTAACGATGATGATATGATATATTTTAATGATATTCTGACAATCCATCTATCTAGGCTAGGCCCCTAAGCCTAAGTCATATCTAATATCCATATCTGTATTTTAGGGATCGCAGTCGCAGTCAGCTTAAACAAGCCTGCTGCTGGCACTTGTACTCAAAATTAAGCATATTCAAAATTGATGATGTATCGAAAGTTGCTTTAGGAATAACTAACTCTGTACAGTGAAATGTATGTAACTCCCGTTTTTTTTATAAACGAATAGAAAGCAATACTATTCAGTTGTGATTAGGCTACAATATTGAATTTTGACGGTACTAGTTTGTTTGTCATTGTGCAGGCAATATGTACGAGTATCCAGCATGCAGTAAAGGCAACCAGCATGCAGGATATGCATGTTTATCGTACCTAAAATTGTGCTGAATTCGCGTATAAACTGCTGACACGGGTGAAAAGGGTCTCCCTAAAACACGCACCGCCCCGCCCCACAGCGCTACACGTTAAAACAAATTTGACTATAACTGAAGACATTTCAAAATGCGTTTTATGTTAAGCTTCAAGCTTTTATTTAACTTAGTTTTTTTACTTTAAAATATCAAATTCCGTGTATAATAAGTGATATTATTAATAATATTAATGAAATAATAATAATTTAATTTAATAATGCAAACGAGAATATGAAAAATAATAATAATATTTAAGGTAATAATTAAAGTTAATTATTATGTTACTCTTACAACCAATAGTTTTCTTTGCAATCGAAATACTGCATTGACAAAAATGTTATAATGTGTAGCGGTCGGGGCGGTGCGGTGCGTGTTTTAGGGAGACCCGGTGAAAATTAATTAGGCCTAAAACAAGTTCTGTTAAACTAATCAAAAGGCTTACGCTTATTGTAAAGAAAACTTTATATTATTAAGGATAAACAGGCTTTAGTTCTGTATATTTTTATTGAAAAGTACCATATAAGTTCCTTTTTGTTATTGTGTGAAATTGTTTACACCTATCTTTTTTGACTTGTCAAGACGATTATTTTATGTCAATTGAAACTAAAAAAATGAAAGTTTATGACACTTAAAGTTTATGAGACTAAAAATAGCCTTAGGCTCAAGATCTACGAGAGCGGCAAAAAAACTTCAAAATATTCTAAGATAAACTACTCATTCAATTTTTTTCTTTTTGTTGAACTTATACATTATACTATAGTCGAGTTATAGAAGGTTTTTTTAGTTTTTATAATTATTAGAAATATTGTATACAAATTGTATAAAAGACAAAAATTACAATTGATTTGATTTTTAATAATAACATAACAAACCTACTAATAAAACCTGTTATAATTGAACTTTAATGTCTAATTGTCAAAACGAACTTTAATTTATATATTCAATTTATTCATGTGTTGATTTTTCAAACTATCTGCAGTATAAATTACAACTATGTTACTGCAGTGCAGCACAATGCAATCTAATTTTACAAGGCTCAAAATATCAGAGTTTCTGTCTGTGTATTTTGTCTTTAATGTTTTTTCTCAGCAAAATTAATTCCTATCTTTTTTAGAGAATCTTGATTTAGAGATAATACAAAAAATAATCTTGACAATGTGCTGATTATAGAATTTATGGCACAGTACCATAAAATACTATTTCTTTTGTAAGTATGATGTACATATTTATGTTGCTAGTAATGAAAAACATTGTCAATTTTTGTCCTATAGTGATTATAATGACCTTTGTGTAGTTTTTGCCAATGAAAATGACTAGATTCTAGGTAAAACTATGAATTTCCATTCCTTATTTAAAATATTTAAAATTAATTTTGTCTGAAATGTTAAACTTTATCAATGAAATATAAGAGTCACAATGTGTTTAATATATCAACCTATACATGTATATGGTTTGCCAAGTTTGTTTGTCATCATTAATCTATATACAAGTTGTTTATTTTCTTACTTGGCATTGCAGGGCCATTGGGGAATAAAGTATAATAGTATGTCAAAATGGGCTCCAACATGTGCAGAGCGCGTCACAGGGGCATCAATGTGGCCCTAAACTCGCAGGCCATCACTCCGACTCCAGCTCTGCCCCGCTGTCTGCTCTGCTGCAAGTTCAACAGAATCGGCCTCCAATAGCGGTGTGCCACTTGTTGCCAGGCGATCCTACCTGCGCCGTGTTTGATGGTTTTCCTTCAATTTTCAACAAATTTACAATCGCCAATGAAGCTCTTAAAGCTGAACCAGATGAGGAACAAATACGCACTGTGTTTTTCTTCCACGGCGTTGGTGGCAGTTGCGACGTGTTTTTCTTTCAGATTGGCTTTCTGCATCGAATGGGATACGAGGTTTGAGAGACTCATTGTGCTAGGGTTGGTGTGTTGGGTTTGTTGTGCTAGTGTTGGTGTGTTGGGGTGGTTGTGCTAGGGTTGGTGTGTTGGGGTGGTTGTGCTAGGGTTGGTGTGTTGGGGTGGTTGTGCTAGGGTTGGTGTGTTGGGGTGGTTGCGCTAGGGTTGGTGTGTTGGGTTTGTTGCGCTAGGGTTGGTGTGTTGGGTTTGTTGCGCTAGGGTTGGTGTGTTGGGTTTGTTGCGCTAGGGTTGGTGTGTTGGGTTTGTAGTGCTAGGGTTGGTGTGTTGGGTTTGTTGTGCTAGGGTTGGTGTGTTGGGGTGGTTGTGCTAGGGTTGGTGTGTTGGGGTGGTTGTACTAGGGTTGGGCGTGTTGGGGTGGTTGTGCTAGGGTTGGTGTGTTGGGGTGGTTGTGCTAGGGTTGGTGTGTTGGGGTGGTTGTGCTAGGGTTGGGCGTGTTGGGGTGGTTGCGCTAGGGTTGGGCGTGTTGGGGTGGTTGCGCTAGGGTTGGTAAGTTGGGGTGGTTGTGCTAGGGTTGGGCGTGTTGGGGTGGTTGTGCTAGGGTTGGTGTGTTGGGTTTGTTGTGCTAGGGTTGGTGTGTTGGGGTGGTTGCGCTAGGGTTGGTGTGTTGGGTTTGTTGTGCTAGGGTTGGTGTGTTGGGTTTGTTGTGCTAGGGTTGGTAAGTTGGGGTGGTTGCGCTAGGGTTGGTAAGTTGGGGTGGTTGCGCTAGGGTTGGTAAGTTGGGGTGGTTGCGCTAGGGTTGGTCTGTTGGGTTTGTTGTGCTAGGGTTGGTGTGTTGGGGTGGTTGTGCTAGGGTTGGTGTGTTGGGGTGGTTGCGCTAGGGTTGGTGTGTTGGGTTTGTTGTGCTAGGGTTGGTAAGTTGGGGTGGTTGCGCTAGGGTTGGTAAGTTGGGGTGGTTGCGCTAGGGTTGGTAAGTTGGGGTGGTTGTGCTAGGGTTGGTGTGTTGGGTTTGTTGTGCTAGGGTTGGTGTGTTGGGTTTGTTGTGCTAGGGTTGGTAAGTTGGGGTGGTTGCGCTAGGGTTGGTAAGTTGGGGTGGTTGCGCTAGGGTTGGTAAGTTGGGGTGGTTGCGCTAGGGTTGGTAAGTTGGGGTGGTTGTGCTAGGGTTGGTCTGTTGGGTTTGTTGTGCTAGGGTTGGTGTGTTGGTGTGGTTGTGCTAGGGTTGGTGTGTTGGGGTGGTTGCGCTAGGGTTGGTGTGTTGGGTTTGTTGTGCTAGGGTTGGTAAGTTGGGGTGGTTGCGCTAGGATTGGTAAGTTGGGGTGGTTGCGCTGGGGTTGGTAAGTTGGGGTGGTTGCGCTAGGGTTGGTAAGTTGGGGTGGTTGTGCTAGGGTTGGTCTGTTGGGTTTGTTGTGCTAGGGTTGGTGTGTTGGGGTGGTTGTGCTAGGGTTGGTGTGTTGGGGTGGTTGCGCTAGGGTTGGTGTGTTGGGGTGGTTGCGCTAGAGTTGGTGTGTTGGGGTGGTTGTGCTAGGGTTGGTGTGTTGGGGTGGTTGTGCTAGGGTTGGTGTGTTGGGGTGGTTGTGCTAGGGTTGGGCGTGTTGGGGTGGTTGCGCTAGGGTTGGTGTGTTGCGGGTTGTGCTAGGGTTGGTGTGTTGGGGTGGTTGCGCTAGGGTTGGTAAGTTGGGGTGGTTGTGCTAGGGTTGGTCTGTTGGGTTTGTTGTGCTAGGGTTGGTGTGTTGGGGTGGTTGTGCTAGGGTTGGTGTGTTGGGGTGGTTGTGCTAGGGTTGGTGTGTTGGGTTTGTTGTGCTAGGGTTGGTAAGTTGGGGTGGTTGCGCTAGGGTTGGTAAGTTGGGGTGGTTGCGCTAGGGTTGGTGTGTTGGGGTGGTTGTGCTAGGGTTGGTGTGTTGGGGTGGTTGTGCTAGGGTTGGTGTGTTGGGGTGGTTGCGCTAGGGTTGGTAAGTTGGGGTGGTTGTGCTAGGGTTTGTCTGTTGGGTTTGTTGTGCTAGGGTTGGTGTGTTGGGGTGGTTGTGCTAGGGTTGGTGTGTTGGGGTGGTTGTGCTAGGGTTTGGTGTGTTGGGTGGTTGTGCTAGGGTTGGTGTGTTGGGGTGTTTGTGCTAGGGTTGGTGTGTTGGGGTGGTTGTGCTAGGGTTGGTAAGTTGGGGTGGTTGTGCTAGGGTTGGTGTGTTGGGGTGGTAGTGCTAGGGTTGGTAAGTTGGGGTGGTTGTGCTAGGGTTGGTGTGTTGGGGTGGTTGTGCTAGGGTTGGGCGTGTTGGGTTTGTTGTGCTAGGGTTGGTGTGTTGGGTTTGTTGTGCTAGGGTTGGTGTGTTGGGGTGGTTGCGCCAGGGTTGGTGTGTTGGGGTGGTTGCGCTAGAGTTGGTGTGTTGGGTTTGTTGTGCTAGGGTTGGTGTGTTGGGGTGGTTGTGCTAGGGTTGGTGTGTTGGGGTGGTTGTGCTAGGGTTGGTAGGTTGGGGTGGTTGTGCTAGGGTTGGTGTGTTGGGTCTGTTACGTGTCTGAAAAAGCCTTCTAACGGCCTTTGACCTGAAATTACAGTACAAATATATATGTTAAACTTTTGTTAAAATTCCTCCAATACAGGTGGTAGCCATGGACCTCTTGGGTCACGGTTGCAGTCCAGTGAGCAGCTCAGGCCCGGATTACACATTCGAGTCGCTGTGGTTGGACGCGCTAAGTTTGTTTGACAGATTTGCCGCCCCGGGCAAGCGCAACGCCGTTATTGCGCATTCATACGGCACGGCGTTTGCTGCCAGGCTGTGCGTCGAACGATCGAAAAGAATCTCCCGCGCCGTTCTCGTCTCCGGCGGCGGACCGAGCGCGCTAGGTGGTGCGCCAGTCTGTTTAAGCTGCTGCTGTTTCTGTAGTTGCTGTTGCAATGCGTTCTGTCGCTGCTTAGCCAGAATATTAGCGTTTGCGCCGCGCTCGCGTCCGCCGCTGGGTCGCCGTTCGAGTCCCGCGCTGTTGGAGGCGCCGCCAGAGGTGCTGGCGTGGACGCTGGTGGGCCAAGACTGGCCAGAGGGCGGCGTTGACTATCACAGGACGGTGGCAGCGCCTGTGATGCTCATGCACGGCTGCGAGGTAAGAGTCTGGTAAAGATCTGGATCCTGCGTGATGGTTGGAGCTGGTCTGGAGTGTGTTGTTGACTGTTAGAGCTGGTCTGGAGTTTGTTGTTGACTGTTGGAGCTGGTCTGGAGTTTGTTGTTGACTGTTGGAGCTGGTATGGAGTGTGTTGTTGACTGTTAGAGCTGGTCTGGAGTTTGTTGTTGACTGTTGGAGCTGGTCTGGAGTTTGTTGTTGACTGTTGGAGCTGGTCTGGAGTTTGTTGTTGACTGTTGGAGCTGGTCTGGAGTTTGTTGTTGACTGTTGGAGCTGGTCTGGAGTGTGTTGTTATTGGCTGTTGGAGCTGGTCTGGAGTGTGTTGTTATTGGCTGTTGGAGCTGGTCTGGAGTGTGTTGTTGACTGTTGGAGCTGGTCTGGAGTGTGTTGTTATTGGCTGTTGGAGCTGGTCTGGAGTGTGTTGTTATTGGCTGTTGGAGCTGGTCTGGAGTGTGTTGTTGACTGTTGGAGCTGGTCTGGGGTGTGTTGTTGACTGTTGGAGCTGGTCTGGAGTGTGTTGTTGACTGTTGGAGCTGGTCTGGAGTGTGTTGTTGACTGTTGGAGCTGGTCTGGAGTGTGTTGTTGACTGTTGGAGCTGGTCTGGAGTGTGTTGTTGACTGTTGGAGCTGGTCTGGGTCAAATCGGCAACTACCCTCTAAATGTGCAACCAGGATCGCCTAGTCTCCGCAGAGGATGAAGAATGGATGCTGGAGACACTGCCCCTGACTAGATTAGTTCGAGTACCCAACGCCGGCCACCTGGTCACTTTAGAGGCCCCAGAAACCGTGAACGCCCATCTCGGCCAGTTCCTGCACTCCGCCAGACCCGTCGGTCACGGTCGGGTCCCGCCTCTGCCGCCGCCAATCTTTGCTACCGGAGAAATTCGACACAGTCAGCGGCGCCAGCAGCGACGTTGGGAGCGTCGGGGTAGCCAACAGAGGTCGGATCCGAGTCTGAGCTACACTGCGCCAATTGGAACTGCAATTGCTAGCGAGGGAGTTTACAATCCAGCACTGCAGTTGTAGCACCTGCTGCCTCTGACTGCTGGATTTGGCTCTCTTCTCTACCCTCTTCCCTTCTCTACCACTGTCTACCATTGCTGTGTTTCACCCTTACCACCATTCCCTTCTCTACCTCTTCTCTCTACCCAACCTGTTTACCCCTCCTTTCTACCCTCCTGTTTATCCCTCCTTTCTACCCCTCCTGTCTACCCCTCCTATCTACCATCTGTCTACCCTCCTGTCTACCCTCCTGTCTACCCTCCTGTCAACCCCTCCTGTCTACCCCCCTGTCTACCCTCCTGTCTACCCTCCTGTCAACCCCTCCTGTCTACCCCCCTGTCTACCCTCCTGTCTACCCCTTCTGTCTACCCCTTCTGTCTACCCCTCCTGTCTACCCCTCCTTTTTCTAGCTCTCCAATTTTAACTGGTACCTCTTCTGCCTACTTTTTTTTATACATTTCCTTCTGTCAAATTCACTTCGAAGATTTGTAAAACTTCACTCGCGCAGTACTCTAAGCCTCACCACCTAGCAACTCAAATGCAAGAGAGCCAACGCTCAAAAAGCCTAATCCATATTTCTCCAAATATGTACAATGACTTGTAAATAATGTATATTAAAAATACGCGGTACTCATCTGTACCAAGTTAGTTTTAGTTAGCCACATAGCTACTGCAAGTCACCAACCGACAGACTCGTATTTAAATAGATTTTTATTTAATTGCTGTCTACTTAAAACAAAGGAAAGTTTGCTTAAAATAATGTCTTTACTGCTCAAAATCTTTCTACATTTTCATGTGAAAAATACAATAATTTAGGCCCTAATTTGCTTATAAAAATTAATAATATTTTCAATTATAATTGCGTATACTAAATGCCTTTATATACAGCAGAGCTACACATTCCCTTGAGCATATCGAGTTTTTGTAACGAAATATTGAGCAATTTTTATCGATCGCGTAATCATATTTTTGTCGTTGTTTTTGCACCTGTCGGCTATTTTTACTGTTCAAAATTATTTTACTAAAATTGTACACCACAGAATTGTTTTTTTAATATGAAAAGACTTGAGCAACGAGTTTGTTCTGTTAATTTTCTCATTTTACATAGCTACGCTTGAAATGATCTGATACATGTATTGCAAGTTGATGCATGTACCAAAGATGCGATGTGAGTAACAAGGATGTGATGTGAGTAACAAGGATGTGATGTGAGTAACGAGGATGTGATGTGAGTAACGAGGATGCGATGTGAGTAACAAGGATGTGATGTGAGTAACAAGGATGTTATGTGAGTGACAAGGATGTGATGTGAGTAACAAGGATGTTATGTGAGTGACAAGGATGTTATGTGAGTGACAAGGATGTGATGTGAGTAACGAGGATGTGATGTGAGTAACAAGGATGTTATGTGAGTAACGAGGATGTGATGTGAGTAACAAGGATGTTATGTGAGTAACGAGGATGTGATGTGAGTGACAAGGATGCGATGTGAATGACAAGGATGTGATGTGAGTAACAAGGATGTTATGTGAGTAACGAGGATGTGATGTGAGTGACAAGGATGCGATGTGAATGACAAGGATGTGATGTGAGTAACAAAGATGTGATGTGAGTAACAAGGATGTGATGTGAGTAACAAGGATGTGATGTGAGTAACAAGGATGTGATGTGAGTAACAAGGATGTTACATTACATTACATTACAACGACGCTAGGGTGGGGGGGGGCGCTAGCGCGCACACGATTGCGGAAAAGAGGGGGAGGGCGGGTCGCAGCAGTCTGGGGGGGGGTCAGTCCAATTGCCTCCAGGTCGGCAACAAGTGTCTCCCGGAGCGTCTGGGTCCGCCCTTGGCCGCGGCGGAACCGTTCGGTCGGCGGGTGCAGAACGGCCAGTCCGAGCGGGTTGTCGTCGCCGCGGGCGAACCGCCGCAGGCAGTGTCCCAGCAGGGCCTGGCGACGCCGGCGGAGGGTGGCGCTGAGGGACGGCGATTTCGATCTCGCCATCAGCTGGGCCGTCGGGAGGACGGCCGGGTAGCGCACGCCCAGCGCCTTGCGCAGCAGGTTGCGGTGAATCGCGTCCAGGGCCCGCTCTCGCGTGGTTGTCATCGGGACAGCCTCCATGCCGTAGAGAAGGATCGGCTCTATGGCGGCGCGGAACAGGTGGAGCCGTCAGCAGGACGGCTTTAGCCTGGCGTCCCGACACCCTGGTGACGGCAGTTATGGACCCGTACCACAACTCCAAGGCGTTTGTTGACTCCAGCGATGGCCCTACGGACGAGTTTGGTACCACTTCCGGGGTCCTGCAAGGGGACCCGCTATCTCCCCTGCTTTTCATTCTGGCTGTTGACTGCATTCTGCGCCGCTGCCTTCGAGACGACGACAGCTTTGTCCTCGCGCCTCAGCGTAGCTCCCGCCACACTGCTGTGACGCTCCCAGCCCTCGCCTACGCTGACGACATCGCGCTGCTGTGCCGAGACCCTATAGCAGCCCAGCACGCTCTCAATCGACTCTCCGAGGAAGGCGCTCGGATCGGCCTGCAGATTAACGCAGGCAAGACGGAGGTGCTGCACGTGGGTGCTGACAATGCCCCACCGCTGACCCTTCCCAATGGCGAGGCCATCTCAACGTGCAGCGACTTCCGGTACCTAGGCACCCTCGTGATGAGCCCAGAGGCGACCCAGGCCTGGCGCGCCATGCACCACCTCAGGCCGATCTTCACCTCCGGAGCGCGGGACGACCTGAAGATCCACCTGTTCCACCAACAAGGATGTTATGTGAGTAACAAGGATCTTATGTGAGTAACAAGGATGTTATGTGAGTAACAAAGATGTTATGTGAGTAACAAGGATGTTATGTGAGTAACAAGGATGTTATGTGAGTAACAAGGATGTTATGTGAGTAACAAAGATGTTATGTGAGTAACAAGGATGCGATGTAAGTAACAAGAATGCGATGTGAGTAACAAGAATGCGATGTGAGTAACAAAGATGTGATGTGAGTAACGATGTTGTGATGCAAGTACACACAACAATGACGTGATATAAATAGTTAGTGTGTGATACAGGTAACAAGGATGCAATTTGTGTACAGATAAAAAAATAAAATAGATGATCACGCTTGAGTTTGAGCTGTTTAGCGATGTCGTGTACAGGTTGCACATGGTTGAGTCTGTGAAGGGTTTCAAGTGAAGTGAAAGGTTTCTATTTTGCTTTTTTCTTAAAAGAAAGTCCAGATTTTTTATTCTTTTTTTCAGCCAAAAACGGCCTCACAAATTCGTTCCGTGGGATGGGCACTCCAGCTATTAATAGTGGCAATCGTCAGCATTGCTGTTGACAAGCAGTGCTATGCGACAAAGACCAACTACCAGTGCTATCACTGGTACAGCAGTTCGGCAACGCCTATGCTCATAATTCCTAGAAAGTCACCAATTAAAGTAACCGTCTCAATCACCGCGACAAGTTCTCGTTGTCACGTTCAGTTGATGAAGCCAAATCAAATTTCTTCACCTGGTTACTATGTTATTAGACTGCTTGACAACAAGGACTCGAATGGTTCGGCGCTGATTTTGCAAGATACATTTCTGGCAAGTTCAACCATTGCTCAGGTGTTCAAACTCAACCAGTCTATTTATCGAAGCTTTGCAACGAAAGGCGATTCAGCTTATCTGTTAATGAGGGGAGCAACAGGTGTTGAGGACTCTATTAGTGTGCAGGTAAGTTTTTTCTACAAAACGCTATAATGTTTAGAACAAGCGCGCGGGTAAATATGACAGCAATCAAAGTCAACACTGACCAACAGATGGGGTCAACACTGACCAACAGATAGGGTCAACACTGACCAACAGATAGGGTCAACACTGACCAACAGATAGGGTCAACACTGACCAACAGATAGGGTCAACACTGGCCAACAGATAGGGTCAACACTGGCCAACAGATAGGGTCAACACTGCAGTTGGAGTTCGTCACTGATTGTCCGCACGGCTGGTTGCCAATTAGAAACAACAAAATAAGCCGCTGCTTCGGCACTCCGACTGGACATTCGCCGTCGGCCAATTTCCCCCAAGCACAAACCGGTTGTCGAATAATGCGATCCAATCTGGCCATGCATTTTGGCCAGGATTTGGAAGCTTTGAAAAAACTAACGATTGAGACTGACGCCATGGAAAGTAAAAGTGTTGATGCAGGCTACTGGGTTGGAGCTCTGCTCACCCGTGGCGATGCAAGTGCAGCGGACCAGCGGGAGCGTGCAATATTTCTTAATGGCGAGGATTTTCCAATTAGGTAAGTAGGCAGAGCAGCTTTCACAAGACCTGATCTGAATTTAACATAGTCAAAAATTTTAATCATCCATTTTTAGGAAACTTTTAGGCAGCACGAAATTCCGGTCATACGAGCGTATAAAATCTTTGCGTTATGAAAGTATAGATGCTTAATTTTTTATGAGGGACTCTGGAATTCTTGAAAGCTGTCTTAACCTTTTTTGGCGCCACAGGCACTCATTTAAGCGCCACAGACACTCATTTTAGCGCAACAGACACTCATTTTGGCGCCGCAGGTACTCATTTCGGCGCTATATTTTGGCGCCCAGAAGAAAAATTATTGATTTCTGTTGTGTATTGCAAAGGCATGCGATGCGTAGGGATAGTTCGGGGACAGCGTTTCTAGAAACTTCCACCGCGGACTTGTTTACGCATAGTTCCAGAAGTTTCCTCCCCGGTCTTTCTAGAACTTTCCTTCCCCGCCTGCATAAATATACGAGCCGCCCTCCTATTGGCCAAGCCCTCTTTTGGTGCCACTGGGCGCCCGGATAATTATCTATCTAGTTTCTGCGTTCGTTAATTCAACAACAGAACATTGGCGACGAGGATGGCGGCTAGCATCCCTGCACCCACGCCCTTCCTGGCGAACTGCGGATCACCGACAGTACCATGGAGCCGATGGATTGAGGCCTTTGAATTTTACTACGAGGCGGCCCAATTCAAGGAGCCCGAAGGGAAGGAAGAGGCGAAACCGCTGAAGAAGAGCCTTCTGCTCCATCTGCTTGGATTCGAAGGTCAGCGGGTCGCTCGAGCACGCCAAGCAATCAAGGAGAACGACACGTTCGCAGCCACTAAGGCGGAGCTCGAGAAGATCTTCGGCGAGAAGCCCAACGTGATGGTGGCCAGATATCGCTTCCGCCAGCGCCAGCAGCTACCCGGCGAGGACGTCAAGACCTTCGTGGCAGCCCTGAGGGAGCTGACGGAGCTGTGCAACTACGGCGCGATACAGGACGATCTCATCAGAGACCAGCTGGCTGAGAAGACCAGTAACCCCAGAATCCGAGAGAGGCTGCTGACGGAGAAGGTGGAGGACCTCAACCTGGCGAAAGCGCTCAGCATCGCGGTCTCCATCGAGGAAGCCTCCAAAGAAGCCAAGGCGATGGCGCCATCAACCTCGAGCACGGCGGCTGCCGTCCAATCGATCCGACAGCCGAGGGGCCAGAAGGTCGCTGCAAAGGGGAGGCACCGCCCAGCACCAGCTGGCAGGACGGCCAAACCCGGCGGCGCCTGCACACGCTGCGGGCGAGACCACGGACCGACGGCCCCCTGTCCGGCCAAGGGCAAGACATGCGACGCCTGTGGCAAGAAGAACCACTTCCGGAGTTGCTGTCGCAGCCAGCAGACTGCTGTCAATGCCGCGGACGAGGTGATCACAGTCTACACAGTGCCAGGTGGCGACAGGGAGGTCCGGGCGACGCTGGAACTCGGACCGGACAGGACCGCTGTCAGCCTGATGGTGGACTGCGGCGCAAGGGTGTCGCTGCTGTCCCGACAGACCGCCGACCGGATCTCAGGTGGAGTCACCTCTCCCACCACGACGAAGCTGCGTGCCTACGGCGGACTGCCGATCCAGCTAAGTGGTGTCACCGAGCTGGAGGTGCGCTACGGCGACAAGGCGATGCAGCACCGGTTCTTTGTTGCGCCAGGCGGTGACAACATCGTCGGTAGAGACCTGATGGAGAAGCTGGGCTTCCGAGCCGACCTTAGCGGGCAGCCGCCCGGAATCGCGGAGGTCAGCGACTTGACGGCGGACTTGCAGGCGCGGTACCCAACGACCTTCAGCGGTGCGATAGGATGCTGCGCCGGCGCTGTACACCAGCCCAAGGTCGACCCGGCGGTGCGACCTGTCCAGCAGCCACTCCGCCGCCTGCCTCTCATGCGACAGGAGCAGGTCGGTGCCGAACTCGACAAGATGGAGAAGGACGGCATCATCGAGCGAGTCAACGCTAGCGAGTGGGTCTCCAATTTAGTGGTGACGGCGAAGAAGGATGGCAGCATCCGAATCTGCGTCGATGTTCGCGAGCCGAAAAAGGCACTGATCGTCGACAAGCACCCGATGCCACAGCTGGACGAGATTGCCTCGATGATCAAGAAAGGTCGTGGCCGAGTGTTCAGCAAGATTGATCTGAAGTCGGGGTACATGCAGATGCAGCTGCACGAATCGAGCCGCAATCTGACAGCCTTCATCACGCACAAGGGGCTCTTCCGCTATCGTCGAGTTCCCTTCGGCCTGGCATCGGCACCAGCTGCTTTCCAGCGCATGCTCGACGACCAGGCCGCCGACCTCGACGGAGTGGAGCACATCCTGGATGACTTCATCGTGTACGGGCGCAGCGAGGAGGAGCACGATCGACGACTGGAGAAGTTGCTCCAGCGCCTCGAGGACAAGGGCATGACGGTGAACAAGCAGAAGTGCGCCTTCAAGCAGAAAGAGGTCGAATTCTTCGGATTCGTGATCTCGGAGGCCGGCATCCGGCCAACGGAGTCAGCCACAGCGGCCATCAGGGACATCCGGCAGCCCGGAGATCAGAAGGCGTTGAAGTCATTCCTAGGCGCCGCCAACTTCCTGATACGCTTCGTGCCGCACTACGCCGACATCACAGAGCCGCTTCGAAGGCTCCTGAAGGCCGACTCCAACTTCGACTGGACGCCGGAGTGCCAACGAGCGTTCGAGGCTGTGAAGGACGCCATCAGCAAGGCACCGACGCTCGCCCACTTCGACCCGAAGGCCGACACTATTGTCACCACGGACGCCAGCGCCAAGGCCATCGGAGCCCAGCTGTCGCAGATCCGGGACGGCGTCGAGCGACCGGTCGCCTTCGCCGCCTGAGCGCTGACGACGACGGAACAGCGCTACGCTGCGAACGAGCGCGAGGCACTGGCTAGCCTCTGGGCGATGGAGAAGTGGCATTTCTACCTCTACGGTCGTCACTTTGAGCTGCGCACAGATCATCAGGCGCTGCAGCAGCTGCTTCTCGGACCGACCGGCACGGGACACCGGCCACTGCGGATCCACAGGTGGTGCGACCGGCTGCTGCAGTACGACTTCCATGTGCGCTACCTGCCAGGAAACAGCAACTACGTTGCCGATCTGCTGTCCCGGTCGTGCGACACTGCGTAGCGTGCGAGACAGCCGAGAAGAACTTTAAGGTCAGTCCGGCCCCGCTCAAGACCATACGCTGGCCAGATTCGCCATGGGCAGAGATCGCCGTGGACATCGTCGGAGAACTGCAGGCGGCGCCGGCCTCCAGCAGGTACCTCATCGTCGTGACTGACCTGCACAGCAAGTGGCCGGAGGTCATCCCGACGGCCAGCATCACCACGGAGACCATCTGCCGAGCGATGCGCAGCCTGTTCGCAAGGTGGGGGCTGTGCGAGAAGGTGCTGACAGACAACGGCCCGCAGTTTGGCAGCGAGTTCTCGGACTTCCTGGCCGAGCAGGGCATCCGGCACGTCAAGACCAGCCTCTACCATCCGCAGACCAACGGCCAGACGGAGCGTCTCAATCGGTCGCTGCTCGCCAGCATCAGAGCGGCCATGGCGGAGAACAGGCCGTTTCAAGACGCCGTGACCAACTTCTTGTCTGCCTACCGGAGCTCCAAGCACAGCCTGACGGGCAAGTCACCGGCCGAGCTCATGCTGGGTCGGAAGTGGCGCACCGCGATCACCATGCTGTCTCCCGGAGGGGGGGATGACAACGACCGAGGCGACGCCTCAGGCACTGCGGCAGCAAATCGAGGCGCGGCAGCAGCAGATCAAGGCCTACACCGATGCCAGGCGAAGGGCCCGCCCCGAGACGTTCCACCCCGGCGAGTGGGTGAGAATCCGACGGCCCACCAAGAAGGGCAAGCTGGGTACCCGCCTCTCACGGCCACTCCAAGTGCTCCGTCAGGCGGGACACCACGCGGTCGAGCTCAGCGACGGCACCAGATGGAACCAGCAGCGGCTGACCCAAACGCCGCACCCGGCGCAGCCGAGAGAGCGGTTCGACCCACTGGTGGACTCGGCGCCAACGACCGGAGACGGCACGGCGGCACCGGCAGCACCGGCCTCGGAGCCTCCGGCAAGAACAGCAGCGCCCCGCGATCTGAGCGAGCCAGGCACCCGCCGATACGCTTCATGAACTGCCGCTGGGACTGATTAAAGTGAAGCTTGGGGACTGTTGGACTCCTTGAAGGAGGGGAAGAATGTTGTGTATTGCAAAGGCATGCGATGCGTAGGGATAGTTCGGGGACAGCGTTTCTAGAAACTTCCACCGCGGACTTGTTTACGCATAGTTCCAGAAGTTTCCTCCCCCGGTCTTTCTAGAACTTTCCTTCCCCGCCTGCATAAATATACGAGCCGCCCTCCTATTGGCCAAGCCCTCTTTTGGTGCCACTGGGCGCCCGGATAATTATCTATCTAGTTTCTGCGTTCGTTAATTCAACAACAGAACAATTTCCACAACGTTTCACAAGGTGGAGTGGGGAGGACAAAGCATTGGCATGTCCTCCATAGCTTTTACTGGGGGGGGGACATGCCCCCCCGGTGGCGACGCGCCTGACTAACTATCACGTCACCCCAAAAACCCTCCCAGCCTTCATTCCAGCGGCTCTTACTGTCGTCACATCTATTTACTGTCAATACCGAACCGAGTGCCAGAATTTCGTGCGGACTGCACTAAGGGCGCAGTGAGCAGAGCTTACATTTGCAGCAGTGCCCGAAGCACAAGGTGACAGCCAGTTCTACACTGACAATGGAACTGTGACAGTCTCTGATGCTGTTTATCAGCGGTCAATTCTTATTAGCGATTCTCAGTCGAGAATGCGAGATAATAACGCTTATTTAATTGGCGCTGTTATAGCTACTCTGTTTATAACTGTAGCTGCTATTGTTGTAGCAGTGACTCTGACTTTGCGGCGCCATCAAAGGATTCTGCGCTATCATCAGCGGCAGCGGCAGTTTCAGCTGGGCCTTTCATATTTGCCAAATGAACTTCAAAGCACACCGCCGCCTAGCTATGCTGCAAGCGTTTTTATGTATAACAGGTAGTAATGAGGACAATTATATTAATAATAATTGCGAAGACGCTTCTGAGTCTTCGAGTCCGCCGCCAAGGCTATGAAGCTGCCATGGCTGGCAATTACATGTACGTGTAGCCTGCGACTGGAGCTGGGCCGATCGTTCAGGGAGGTTTTCCATTCCTATCAGTGCCTTAATCAGTGAGGTTTTCTACTCTTATCACGGGGTTATCAGTGAGAGGTTTTCCACTCAGCTTATCAGGGCCTTATCAGTGAGGGTTTCCACTCAGCTTATCAGGGCCTTATCAGTGAGGGTTTCCACTCAGCTTATCAGGGCCTTATCAGTGAGGGTTTCCACTCAGCTTATCAGGGCCTTATCAGTGAGGGTTTCCACTCAGCTTATCAGGGCCTTATCAGTGAGGGTTTCCACTCAGCTTATCAGGGCCTTATCAGTGAGGGTTTCCACTCGTATCACGGGTTTATCAATGAGATTTTTTTCATACGAAGACCTCTTTTTTATTGTCTATGGCCCAACAGGTCTGTGAAACAGCCAATTGGCAAAATAAAACAACTTGGGCATGGCATTTTGACCATAGACAATGAAAAGCAAGTTTTCAGAAGCTTGTGATTTCCCACTGAGGATTTGAAAGCAAAGGACAACTAAAAAACTCGGGACCCGGGAAACGAGCTGTCCTTGGTTGAAAGTTAGTCGTTAGATCTCTCTGTTTTTGCGACATGTACATACACATGCGATTATGTAATTATGTATTGCGATTTGCAGTGTGTAATAGAGTCTAGCTCACCAGACGCTCAAAACTTTTTGAGATTTAAGTTAAGCATGTATTTCTTGTAAAAAATCCTGCAATTACAGATTTACTGTAGTTTGTGGTACATAATCTGCGCTTTCAGAGTTTTATTGAACTGTTTTGTTTCGTTTTACTCAAAATAAAACTTTATTTTTTAATTTTTTTTTAACTTTTTTACAGTTTTTTTACTATCCTTTTAAAATCGTGTGCTTGACGTGGCGCCGTGGCGGGTATCTTAAAGTCTAGATAAGTCTTATCAGTGAGACTGATTAAGTTGAATAAGT
This sequence comes from Macrostomum lignano, assembly GCA_002269645.1. NCBI lineage: Eukaryota > Metazoa > Platyhelminthes > Macrostomidae > Macrostomum > Macrostomum lignano. The sequence continues at coordinate 109,707 of NIVC01000335.1, forward strand.
TGGCAAATTAAGATTTTCTAGCAAGATTCAAATATTTTCGCGATATTTAAACATTGAAAAGTCGTCACCCTCTGCCCCAGTGAGCTTGTGTCTTTCGACCAGCGTCTATCCCTTGGCCAACCATTTTGATATTAAAACCGGAAGCTTCAATCCATCCAATCTCCGCCCTCCGCCTTCCAAATCGCTCCTCACCCAGCCCAACTCTGCGTCGCGTGGCGCAAGTTGCGTCACTCAAAAGTCAATACTGAGCTGGAATTTACTGCGCTCTCTCAAAGGGACAGAGGGCGTCAGAGGGGGGACAGAGGGCGTCAGAGGGAGGACAGAGGGCGTCAGAGGGGGACAGAGGGCGTCAGAGGGAGGACAGAGGGCGTCAGAGGGGGGACAGAGGGTGTCAGGGGGGACAGAGGGTGTCAGGGGGGACAGAGGGTGTCAGGGGGGACAGAGGGCGTCAGAGGGGGGACAGAGGGCGTCAGAGGGAGGACAGAGGGCGTCAGAGGGGGACAGAGGGTGTCAGGGGGACAGAGGGTGTCAGGACAGAGGGCGTCGGAGGGGACAGAGGGTGTCAGGGGGGACAGAGGGCGTCGAAGGCGACAGAGGGTGTCAGGGGGGACGGAGGGCGTCAGAGGGGGACAGAGGGTGTCAGAGGGGGGACAGAGGGCGTCAGAGGGGGGACAGAGGGTGTCAGAGGGGGGACAGAGGGCGTCAGGGGGGGACAAAGGGTGTCGGAGGGGACAGAGGGCGTCAGGGGGGACAGAGGGTGTCAGAGGGGACATTTGAAGAAAAACACGAGCCAGAAATCTGCTGTAGCAGAAGACGCTTTTAAAAATGGTTTGGGCACACAGCCCAGTAGGAAAATTATTTTTTCTACTTTTTGTCATATCGCATGCGAACAATCTAAGCTTATTTCGCATTCAAATTCGTGTAATAACCAATTATTTTATTTCATTCTTGCTACGAAACTTTGTGCAAAAAAAGATAAAATAGTACTTAAACCTACTAACATCAGGGTAACCGTGACATTTTTATTTTAGACGTCAATAAATAAATGACTATAATTATAATTTTATGATAAAGTCTACTAAATAGGCATTTATACTACTCAATATAAACGGTGAATAAGTAGTATAAAATAAACACGCGACAGCAGCTGTATATGAATATCTTATATAGCTTAGCAAACCGAATAACAGCGCAGAGATCATTGTAATTAGAGCAAATGGGGCTCAGTACATATTAATGTTTGTTCGAGGCTTGGCTTACCCACCCCGTTCAAGTCAGTCTCCGCACTCCAAGTTGTCTGAGGCGTAGGCGGCCCAGCTCTTGGCCTCCTTCTTCTTTATGGTGAGGGTGACCTTCCCGTCCGAGAGCTTCAGCTTGGTGCTGCCCTCCACTATCTCGCCCGGCAGCTTCTTCACCCGGAACTCCAGGCTCTTGTCCGCGTCCGCCTGCACCGTCACGTGAACAGAGCTGCGTAGTGCGATAGCGGAGCATTGAGATATGCGAGAGTAGTTTGGGAAAGTTTACTGCATTTATTGTGCCTTAGTGTGTGTGTCTTAGTGGGGTGTCTTAGTGTCTCTCTTAGTGTGTCTTAGTGGGGGTGTCTTAGTGTCTGTCTGTCTGTCTTAGTGTCTGTCTGCCTGTCAGTCAGCACTCACTCGGCCGTTAGTTTCAACTCAGACTTTGACTTCTTCTTGACGCCGGCATCGCTAAGGAAAACTGTGCAGACGCCTTTCTTAGGCTGCTCGTCGTTGATGTCAACAACGGAGAACTCGCTGGCGCCCGAGTTTGCCATGATCGTACCGTGCGATTCGAGGGAGGAATCTATATTCCTCCTGGTAGGATGCCGGTAGCGCCGGGCCTAAGGCTGGGTGTACAACCGGGGTTGCTAGACAGTCGCTAACGCAGATGGATCACTTCGGTCTGGAATCAATTAATTTCACAGTAGCATAGTCTGTCTGTATTTGTGCATTTTCGATACATATCGGCTGTGGAATATACCGTAGTTTCGATACATATCGGCTGTGGAATATAGTTTCGATACATATCGGCTGTGGAATATACCGTAGTTTCAATACATATCGGCTGTGGAATATAGTTTCGATACATATCGGCTGTGGAATATACCGTATTTTCGATACATATCGGCTGTGGAATATACCGTATTTTCGATACATATCGGCTGTGGAATATAGTTTCGATACATATCGATCTAATATCGTAAAAGATAAATTAGATACTAATGCAGATAACTAAATTGAAAAAGTAGAAAGGTTTAGATGGATGAAGCAGAATTCAGTTAAAATTTGAGAGTCTACATTCTCAACCAAGTGTATTTACAAGCTCTCATAGATTTTTCACAGAGCGTCAACGTTACTACTCGTAGAAGTTCACAGTGGGAAATTTTTAGAAATGACATGTACGCAACACGTAAGAAGCATTGCTCAAATGACAGATAATTAAAAGAAACTGAATAAGCCAATCTGGTTTTTGAAAGTAAATGAAAGTAAATTTGAAATTTGTTGTTTGCAGTTGCTCATCTTGAAAGTGTGATCTGCAAGTTCTTGACTGGTTAAAACAAGAATGAAATATTCAGAGAATAGGTAAATTCAAATGGCTGAATGAAACGCCAGTATGTTGCTATTATAGAATACGAAGATGAAAGATGAGTTGACATACTAACTAGCAAACAAAGGACGTTTTTTTAATGACGGGGAAGGAATATAAAAAAAAGAAATGACAAAAAATGAACTTGAGAGACGTTGAAGAAGATCAAAGATGAAAGAAAAGACAGCAGAGAGAAAAGAAGGGAGAGAGGGAGAGAGAGGGGGGAGAAGGAACAGAAGGGAGAGAAGGGAGAGGGAGAGGGAGAGAGGGAGAGAGGGAGAGAGGGAAAGAGAGGGGGAGAGAAGGAGAGGAGAGAGGAAGAGAAGGAAGAGAAGGGAGAGGGAGAGAGGAAGAGAAGGAAGAGAAGGGAGAGGGAGAGGGAGAGAAGGGAGAGGGAGAGAGAAGAGAAAGGAAGAGAAGGGAGAGGGAGAGGGAGAGAAGGAAGAGAAGGGAGAGGGAGAGAAGGAAGAGAAGGGAGAGGGAGAGAAGGAAGAGAAGGGAGAGGGAGAGAAGGAAGAGAAGGGAGAGGGAGAGAAGGAAGAGAAGGGAGAGGGAGAGAAGGAAGAGAAGGGAGAGGGAGAGAAGGAAGAGAAAGGAGAGGGAGAGAAGGAAGAGAAGGGAGAGGGAGAGAAGGAAGAGAAGGGAGAGGGAGAGAAGGAAGAGAAGGGAGAGGGAGAGAAGGGAGAGAAGGGAGAGGGAGAGAAGGAAGAGAAGGGAGAGGGAGAGAAGGAAGAGAAGGGAGAGGGAGAGAAGGAAGAGAAAGGAGAGGGAGAGAAGGAAGAGAAGGGAGAGGGAGAGAAGGAAGAGAAGGGAGAGGGAGAGGGAGAGGAGAGGAAGAGAAGGAAGAGAAGGGAGAGGGAGAGAGGAAGAGAAGGAAGAGAAGGGAGAGGGAGAGGGAGAGAGGAAGAGAAGGAAGAGAAGGGAGAGTGAGAGAAGGAAGAGAAGGGATAGGGAGAGGAGAGGAAGAGAAGGGAGAAAGCAGACACAGGAGACTCGGGAGGCCGCACCAGCCCAGCTCAGTCAAGCCGCGCAGCAAAGGAGGAGCCGCAGCTGCAGCCCTTCTCAGCCTGCGGATTGGACACAACCTTGAAGCCCTCCCTAATCAGTTCGCGCTGATAGTCCAACGTGCAGCCGCGAAGCAGCTCCAACGAGTCGACATCGATGAAGACCTTCGCCCCGCCGCCGTCGGGACATTCAATAGTGCAATCATCGGCGGCAGCGCCAGAGCTGGTGTCGTCCAGCAAGAATTTGTATTGGAAACCGGAACAGCCGCCGCCTTCAACTAAGACGCGCAGGTGGCTGCCCTGAGTCCGGTGCAGCTCGGAGAGCCGGCGTGAGCACTCGTCTGTCAGGCGAATCGGCGGCTGCGATGACTGAGCAGCATTCGTGTCAGACAGCCAATGCCGACAAATATTGTTAAACACAGGTGTTAGTTTCTGCTGCTGCAGAAATAGCAGCTTTTTACTGCCAGCGGCAGCGGCTGCGACAGCTAGGGACTGCATGAGACGGAGTGGTGAGGGGGGTTGCGTTTGATTGACACTGATTTTTTTGTTTCTACATATGCGATGCTTACTCATAATGTACCTGGTCCAGTCTCTCTGCTTCATCTGTTCCTGTCTGCTCTACCTGTTCTTGTCTTGCTTTACCTGTTCCTGTCTGCTCTACCTGTTCCTGTCTGCTCTACCTGTTCCTGTCTGCTCTACCTGTTCCTGTCTGCTCTACCTGTTCCTGTCTACTATACCCGTTCCTGTCTGCTCTACATGTTCCTGTGTACTCTATCTGTTCCTGTCTACTCTAACTGTTCCTGTCTACTCTAACTGTTCCTGTCTGCCCTACCTGTTATTGCCTACTCTACGCGTTCTCATTAATCTGCTTTTGCTTATTGAAAACCTGACTCTTTGGTTTGCTGCACTTAAAAAGCTGAATGAAGAAAGCTGTCTTCTTCCTATTGAGAGAAATCATGGACAAAAAGAAGTCTGCCCTGAATCTGGGACGCAAGCAGAAATTCAAGAATGGATCGACATTAAAGACTAGAATTATGCAAAGCACTCAAGATCTCATGGGAGAATGTTTTTTCTAAAGAGATAAAAAGATCAAAAAAGAAGATAAATTGAACTGAGTGGCTAAAATATTTATTAGAATGCGACCCAGACCGTCCACGCAATTCAGCTGGGATAGTCAAAGATTAAATTTGTTGGAAAAATTGCAATCTAAAGTACACAGAATTACTGATGAAGAGAAATGAGAAATGGGGAAAAGGGAGTGTGGTATGATGGGCAAGTGCAGTTAGTGAGTTAATGGAGTGAGGTGGGCGTAAGGGAGTGAGGTGGGGGTAAAGGAGTGAGGTGGGGGTAAGGAGTGAGGTAGGGGGGTAAGGGAGTGAGGTGTGGGGGTAAGGGAGTGAGGTGGGGTAAGGGAGTGAGGTGTGGGGGTAAGGGAGTGAGGTGGGGGTAAGGGAATGAGGTGGGGGTAAGGGAGTGAGGTGGGGGTAAGGGAGTGAGGTGTGGGGGTAAGGGAGTGAGGTGGGGTAAGGGAATAAGGTGGGGGGTAAGGGAATGAGGTGGGGGTAAGGGAATGAGGTGGGGGGTAAGGGAGTGAGGTGGGGGTAAGGGAGTGAGGTGGGGGTAAGGGAGTGAGGTGTGGGGTAAGGGAGTGAGGTGGGGTAAGGGAATAAGGTGGGGGTAAGGGAATGAGGTGGGGGTAAGGGAATGAGGTGGGGGTAAGGGAGTGAGGTGGGGGTAAGGGAGTGAGGTGGGGGGTAAGGGAGTGAGGTGGGGGGTAAGGGAGTGAGGTGGGGGTAAGGAGTGAGGTAGGGGGTAAGGGAGTGAGGTGTGGGGGTAAGGGAGTGAGGTGGGGGTAAGGGAGTGAGGTGTGGGGGTAAGGGAGTGAGGTGGGGGTAAGGGAATGAGGTGGGGGTAAGGGAGTGAGGTGGGGGTAAGGGAGTGAGGTGTGGGGTAAGGGAGTGAGGTGGGGTAAGGGAATAAGGTGGGGGGTAAGGGAATGAGGTGGGGGTAAGGGAATGAGGTGGGGGTAAGGGAGTGAGGTGGGGGTAAGGGAGTGAGGTGGGGGTAAGGGAGTGAGGTGGGGGTAAGGGAGTGAGGTGGGGGTAAGGGAGTGAGGTGGGGGTAAGGGAGTGAGGTGGGGGTAAGGGAGTGAGGTGGGGGTAAGGGAGTGAGGTGGGGGTAAGGCAGTGAGGTGTGGGGTAAGGGAGTGAGGTGGAGATAAGTTACCCTCCGGGACAGCCCTGCAGTTAAGTCAAGGGGGTAGTTTAGTGAGGCGGAGTTCGGGATATCTTAGTGAAGTGAGTGGGCTACAAAGACAGGAAGGGTGTAGAGTTGATTTCTATATTTGTATAACATTTAATAAAATTAAAATAATTGATAATACTTGTAAATTACCATTATTATTAGCTACACTAATAACAAAACTGCGAAATAACAGACTTTAAGCACATTGTATTTTGTGACGATAAATATATTACTCGTATACAGGAGCTTATAATATAAATAAAAAATTAAACATGTCAACTGCATTTGTCGCCTTTTCATAAGATTATATACTCATTTACAAGCACTGTCCTACACAGCAGAGCTGAGGAAAATATAAACTTTTTATCCGATTAAAAACTATAAAAATGTAGGGGAGAACAAAGTAAAAGCATCCACATGCGATCCTACATTATAAAAAATATTTACGCAACATATCGGCTAATAGGCAGATGTGCAACCGACAGCCCAGCCGCAGCCATTGCGAGGCACATCTGAAGGCTGCGTACGGCTGTTCAGTCCAAGGACTGGGGGGGGGGTCGCCACACCAATTACCCCAGCTAATGCTGGCACCTATTTTACAGCTGGGCGAACTGAAGCAATGCAGAGTTAAGTGTCTTGCTCAAATACAGGGAATCGAACCCCCGACCTCCAAGTCGTGAGTCCGACGCTCTGACCACTGGGCTACAACCCCATTCGTCACTTTACCATGGTCAGATTGTGTGCTGAGTCAATTCTTTTCATTACTAAGCTCAGCTCGTTAACAAGAATCTAATAAATTGAAATTCTATGACAATAAAAATAAGCATATTTTTGTGAAAATATTGTTTATGAAAACACGCAATTTAATAGTATTGACAGCCATGGATAAAGTATCGCAGTTGCTGCTACAAGGTACAAAGGAAAAAACTTATTTAACAAGTAATCATACTCATAGGTCTGTGTACACCTTCCAAGCAAGCATATAGCAAGCGAGGCGGACTAGCAACAGAGCATTTAAATAATCCCCGGCAGCACACTTATATTACTACACTAAATTACATACACATAGAGATTATAAAAAAACGAGATTCTTACACCTACTGATCGACAGACAAAGTCAAACAAATTTGAAATTTGACAAACATAGAACACGCTGACATTGCACTGTTACAAAAATAGTACTCGTAGTGGCTATATTTTATACATTAAGCTGACTGTTATAAGCATTTGATACGGTTAATACGAGCGTACACACAGACACATAATCCATTGAAGCTTTCAGGACTCGTGTGTTTATAATATGGGGTTGTTTATAAGCGAAGAAGTGAATAATAATTAATGCGAACTTTGCAAGGCTCTGACTTGAAATCAACCTGTACTAGATTAGAATCTACATGTACTAGACAATAATCTACTTGTACGAGATCCGAATCTACCTGTACTAGATTAGAATCTACCTGTACTAGATTGGAATCTACCTGTACTAGATTGGAATCTACCTGTACTAGATTAGAATCTACCTGTACTAGATTGGAATCTACCTGTACTAGATTGGAATCTACCTGTACTAGATTGGAATCTACCTGTACTAGATTGGAATCTACCTGTACTAGATTGGAATCTACCTGTCCTGTACGAGATTGGAATCTACCTGTACTAGATTGGAATCTACCTGTACTAGATTGGAATCTACCTGTACTAGATTGGAATCTACCTGTACTAGATTGGAATCTACCTGTACTAGATTGGAATCTACCTGTACTAGATTAGAATCTACCTGTACTAGATTGGAATCTACCTGTACTAGATTGGAATCTACCTGTACTAGATTAGAATCTACCTGTACTAGATTGGAATCTACCTGTACTACATTGTAGATTAGAATCTACCTGTACTAGATTGGAATCTACCTGTACTAGATTGGAATCTACCTGTACTAGATTGGAATCTACCTGTACTAGATTAGAATCTACCTGTACTAGATTAGAATCTACCTGTACTAGATTGGAATCTACCTGTACTAGATTGGAATCTACCTGTACTAGATTGGAATCTACCTGTACTAGATAGCTAGTTTACCAATAGTGAAAAGATGACTAAATCTACCAAAATATAAGCAGCCACATTAAACCACATTAAATCTATACTTGCAAAACTCACTAACTCGCACGAACAAAATGTATAATTCAACTCATTTGCCACCATGAGATGGCGGATACTGCTGCTGCTGTTGATACTGCGCGGGTGTCTCGTAGGGTTGATAATGATTCCTGTGCTGCCTCTGCTGCATCATAACGCCGCTATTACTCTGACTAACTCTACACCTCTTAAACCGTTGCTGTTGAACGTAGCTCCTGTATTGGCACTGGATCTTCAATGCAGCCTGGCACATCTGCTTATAATAGTCGTACTGCTTCCAGCGCCTATAATAGGATTGAATTATAACGGCAGCTTCGATTTCTTTAGTGCCGGGTTTGCGCGGGGCAACGGCGATAGTCTCTGCTCGCGTTGGCGTTTCAAATGCTTGTACGCTCGGTAGCAGTTCTGTATAGTCTTAGCCGCCTCGTATAGCCGTTTCTGTTCCAGATCGCTCAGTGTCAGATTGCTGAAGTCGCGTTCCATAAAAGTTGACGGAGCGTTGAAATGTTCGGCAATCTGTTCGGTGGTGGGGGCCGGGCTGTCCATGGTGAAGTTGTAGGGGCTGGCCGACTCCGGGCTCAGCGAGCTGCAGGGGTGTCCAGGCCGCCTCGATAGTGATGGAACGGGTAGGCGGAGGAGGGCGTATTGAAGCCGGACACGCCGGAGTCCTCGAAGGTGCCCGCTGACGATTCTCGGGCTGCAAAGCGGTGGCGGGAGATGATGCAATGGATTGGAATGGAGCGGGGGCATTTTTGGTGGCTTGAAGGGGCACTGGGGGGGTCATTCTTTCGGAATCAAAAGGGCACTGGGGTCATTCTGGGGGATTCGGGATGAGGGCACTTGGGTCACTTTTGAGGATTGGGTAGGTGGGCGGTGGGGTCATTCTGTGTACTTGGGGGACACTGGAATCTTTCTCTGTAGTCGGGGCACTGGGGACATTGTGTACCTTGGGGGGGCACTGGGGTGTACTTAGGGGTCACTGGGAGTCATTCTTGGGGATTTGGAAGGGGGCACTGGGAGTCATACTTGGGGATTTGGAAGGGGCACTGGGAGTCATTCTTGGGGATTTGGAAGGGGGCACTGGGAGTCATACTTGGGGATTTGGAAGGGGGCACTGGGAGTCATACTTGGGGATTTGGAAGGGGCACTGGGAGTCATACTTGGGGATTTGGAAGGGGGCACTGGGAGTCATTCTTGGGGATTTGGAAGGGGCACTGGGAGTCATACTTGGGGATTTGGAAGGGGCACTGGGAGTCATTCTTGGGGATTTGGGAGGGGAGCACTGGGAGTCATACTTGGGGATTTGGGAGGGGAGCACTGGGAGTCATACTTGGGGATTTGGGAGGGGAGCACTGGGAGTCATACTTGGGGATTTGGAAGGGGAGCACTGGGAGTCATACTTGGGGATTTGGGAGGGGAGCACTGGGAGTCATACTTGGGGATTTGGAAGGGGGCACTGGGAGTCATTCTTGGGGATTTGGAAGGGGGCACTGGGAGTCATACTTGGGGATTTGGAAGGGGGCACTGGGAGTCATACTTGGGGATTTGGAAGGGGGCACTGGGAGTCATTCTTGGGGATTTGGGAGGGGAGCACTGGGAGTCATACTTGGGGATTTGGGAGGGGAGCACTGGGAGTCATACTTGGGGATTTGGGAGGGGAGCACTGGGAGTCATACTTGGGGATTTGGAAGGGGAGCACTGGGAGTCATACACTTCATTCTTGGGGATTTGGGAGGAGGACACTGGCGGTCAATTATTCGGGACTTAAAGATAGCATCGAACGGCAGGCCAGCAATTCCTACCGCCGGATGTCCCTGCGCTAGACGAAGCTCCGCCGAAGCCGCCGCCGCCAGTCAAAGCGCAGGCGGACAGCATGGAGCTGCTCGAATGCGAGCTGGACCGATCGCGCCTAGACGCCACTGACTGGTGATCGCCAACCCCTGCTGTCGCTGATGCTGCCGCTGCGCCAACAGCATTCAAATTAGCCGTGGCAGCCGAAGCCCCCAGCAGTAAGTCATCAGGACTCGGGCTTAGCTTAATCCTGCGCGGCATTGCCTGGATAATCTGCTTGGCCAGCGACACCATGTGCGAGTGATTCTCGTCCGTTGGCTTGGCATTCGAACAGGCACCACCGACAGGTCCGCCGTCCTCTCCGCTTCTATCGCTATCCTCGTCGCTTGACAGAGCTTCCACATCGACTAGTGGCGAGTCGCGGCCTCCTCCAGCTTCCTGTTGCTGCTGCTGTTGCTGCACCTGACACTGTTGTTGAGAAGACACCGCAGGCGACGGAGGGACAGTCTGCTGCTGCTGCTGCTGCCTGACAAATGCAGGCGGAGCAAAGTTGGCCCGCAGTTCGTTAGCAACCAAGGCGTGACCTCGCCTCTCGGCCTCCTGAGCTGGGAAATAGCCGGACGCGTTGCACACCCTGGCCGACTGCGGCTGCATTCGAATCAGCCTGGCCGACGCCGCGGCGTGGCCTCTGGCCGCCGACCAAGACAACGGCGTGCAAGCTCGGCCGTCCATTCGGAGACCGTCGACTTCGAGTTCGAGTAGCAGCGAAGGCGAACGATCGCGCCAACGGGCCAGAGCTTCGATCAACCGAGTGTAGCCCAGAGCGGCTGCCAGGTGCAGTAGAGACAGGCCTCGATATCCCGGAGCCAGAGGTTTGCGCAAGTCGGCAGCCCACACCCTGGAGGCCAGCTCGGACACGGCAGCACAGCAGGCCAATTCAAACACATCGACAGCCGATGGCGAGTCTGCGCCGCACAGATCAAGCCTGGCATCGTTCGACGAAGCAACTACGGAGGCTTCCAGGTACAGGAGTTTTTCAACTACGGCTAAACGCAATCTGGACGTGTCCGCGTCTAGCCAAGCGTCGTCCAATTCCGGGTCGTTGTCGTCTTCAACTGGCCCAGCTGACGACGACTTTGCCGTTGCTGACGCAGAATGATCAAGCGTCGCAGAACTAGCATTGCTGCCAGTCGACAGAGCGGATGCTCCCGGCGCCGCTGGCAGGATACGGAAAGGTCGCGCCGGCGCCAACTGTCTAGCGCCACCGCCGCCGCCGCCGCGAACAGTCAGCTGCCAATTGTCGCCAGGCGGAAGTCGAGGAGTCTGGCAAGTCAGCACGCCGGGTTGGATCAGCCTGGCCTCAACTATAGCAGCAGGCGGTGCCAGCGAAGAACAATCCCTTCGATGGCTGCTAGGAAGGCCAGCGTCCTCGTCCGACTCAGCCGACAGATGAAAAGCTACGGTGTAATAACTATCCGCATTAGCAATAGCCGGAGCGGCCGTTTGCCAAGCCGAGCCAACCAGCAACAGCTGGGCGCCGCCTTCGCACGGAGCGGTGCTTGGCGCCAATTCAAATTCAACCGACGGAGGCGGCGGAGGCGGTGGCGGAGGCGGCGGCGGAGGCGGCGGCGGAGGCGGCATGATAGGCGAATGAGTTCGGGCCAGTTTAAAAGGCGGCGGATTAACGCCACCAAAGCAGGCTGACAAACTGTTGTCGGCTTCGGCTAGCAGAGATTCCAAATCGAAATCCTGATTGGATAGATCCGGTATGGAGCCAACAACATTAGCCACGACCTCGTCCTCAGCTCTGTCAGCGATACCGACAGTAGCCTGATTCTGACCATTATTGAGCTCGGCAGTTGTTGTCTGACAGAAAAAATCGCCATAGAAATCATCGTCATCTGCTGTTGCTGGTTGATGAAGATGTTGCTGGCTAAGATTACTTGTACTATTACTCATTTCCGTGTTACTAGCCAAGGATGAGGCTGGAGTTATTGACGCGGTTGATTGACAGATGGAGTTAACGGGCTGCGGCGGAGCCACCGTGATGATCAAAGGCGGAGGAGGAGGCGGAGGCGGCTGCAAAGGTGTCGAAGGTAGCCGCTTCTCCGCCGCCGGAGCCAATCTACGAAGCGGCGAAGTCAACGGTCTGGAACTATTAGCGTTGAGCGAAAACACAAACGGCGAATCGTCGGCGAGGCAAGGCAACGGAGCGTTGGCTTTCACGGCCATGACCGTGGCGCACAGAAGCGATGCGAACGCCTCGGCATTGCAGTCGCTAGCCGACAATGAACTGTGCGGATTCAGCCTGGTGACGAAGTTCTCCAACATCGGCGCAACTTCAGAGCGCACATTGTCTGGCGTCAAATGCTCCAACCGATCCGGCGGCACAGACGGCAACGGCAAGCAGAGCCGGTCTTCTTTGGTAAACTTTGGCGCATTCAAATAGTGGAACAAAACTAAATCGGGCAGCTGCTGCAGGCGATACTCCCTGCGCTGGAACGTGGGCAGCAGGGCCGAGCTGGTGTAACAAGCGCTGATCACTTCTTGGCCGCGAATTTTCAATGACACCCGGCCGCGGCTGTTGGCCGGCTGCCAGATGAAACCGTCCGAGGCGGCCGCGATGCGGGCTAGACTGGCCGGATAGATTATTACCTGGCATGCAGATTTAATATACGTCCTTATTGGATTGGTTTGATTATCATCAACCTGCCAATAGTCCTAGATATGCCATGTTCAAACACTAAGCCCGATAAACAATGTTAGAGAGTAGCTACGATAAAAGGGCAGCATTTTTTAAAGCACGCTCGTACGCTTGGTTTGGTGCAGGATAAATTGGCATTGTCCCTTATGAAAGACTAACTATTAATAGAATGTCTGTCTGGCTGTTGCCTTGAAGATGGTTGCCTTGAAGATAGTTGCCTTGAAGATGGTTGTCTTGAAGATGGTTGCCTTGAAGATGGTTGCCTTGAAGATGGTTGCCTCGAAGATGGTTGCCTTGAAGATGGTTGCCTTGAAGATGGTTGCCTTGAAGATGGTTGATTTGAAGATGGTTGCCTTGAAGATGATTGCCTTGAAGATGGTTGATTTGAAGATGGTTGCCTTGAAGATGGTTGCCTTGAAGATGGTTTATTTGAAGATGGTTGCCTTGAAGATGGTTTATTTGAAGATGGTTGCCTTGAAGATGGTCGCCTTGAAGATGGTTGCCTTGAAGATGGTTGCCTTGAAGATGGTTGCCTTGAAGATGGTCGCCTTGAAGATGGTTGCCTTGAAGATGATTGCCTTGAAGATGGTTGCCTTGAAGATGGTCGCCTTGAAGATGGTTGCCTTGAAGATGATTGCCTTGAAGATGGTTGATTTGAAGATGGTTTATTTGAAGATGGTTGCCTTGAAGATGGTCGCCTTGAAGATGGTTGCCTTGAAGATGGTTGATTTGAAGATGGTTGCCTTGAAGATGGTTGCCTTGAAGATGGTCGCCTTGAAGATGGTTGCCTTGAAGATGGTTTATTTGAAGATGGTTGCCTTGAAGATGATTGCCTTGAAGATGGTTGCCTTGAAGATGGCTGCCTTGATGATGGTTGCTTTGAAGATGGTTGCCTTGAAGATGGTCGCCTTGAAGATGGTTGATTTGAAGATGGTTGCCTTGAAGATGGTTGCCTTGAAGAAGGTTGCCTTGAAGATGGATGCCTTGAAGATGGTCGCCTTGAAGATGGTTGATTTGAAGATGGTTGCCTTGAAGAGTGTTGCTGATAGCCTTTAAAATAAAGGTGCCTTCAAGAGTTCTTGTCTAACTCTTTGGAAGGCAACCTTCAATAAGGATGGCATTAAGCCGACTGTCTATTTTCGCAAAAAAGAGATGTGTACATTTAAGTGCCCAGGCTTATCAAATGCTAAGAATTGTTCAAATCATGCAATATTAAACAAGTTCTCTCACCGATCCGTTGCTAGGCCGCACTCTCAAAGACTTGGTAACCCAATCCGCTGTACTACTAACGCATCCATTGTCGCACACGCCGGCAGCTGTTAGCAAAGTACTAGCAATCTCTAGCCTAGTTAGCCAGCACAATTTCAATCTGGGACAATGCGTCAGTCGAGGCAAATCGTCCAAACAGATTGAAGACATTATTTCTGTTGATAGAATATTGATGACGTATTAATGATCGGCAACTTGGGGAGTCCTGAGCCAAGCCGGTTCAATGCATGCCTAGAAGCATCTTCTGCTATCTCGGCACTGATAAGCAGAGATGGACAGACACGGAGAGAGAGATGGGAGAAGCCGGTTGAGCTGGGTTGGCTAGCCAATAAGAGAGCTCAAAAATAAGTCTCGTTACTGGCAATGCCCGTAGCAGGCTGGAATATGGCGCGAGATATAGATCAGTTATTATGCGTTTAATGCCCAATTAACGACAGGTGAACCTTCTGTCATGTTCTAACTCTAGTAGAAAAATCTCTTTCATCTCTTTTTTGGGTTGCAGCGAAATATGTCGAAGGCGAATGTTCCTCTTTGGTAGCTCCAATGTTGAACAGATTAGGGTCAAAGAAGAAGCTGGGCACGCATTCAATAAGGAAATGCACGCCATTGATCTAGTCAGATCTGGCTATTGATACACTTGGCGTGTAGTCCTAGATTGGGATTTTCTTCCTCAAGCTAAGAAGCCTAAGATGCTCATTAGACAAAGTGGAATTGTATAGAAAAGAACTAAATCAAACCCGGCCAAGGTAAAAAGGATCCAGACTGTTGAATACTACAATTAGTCAACACACTAGATAGCTAAAGTGCATCATTCATTCACAATCACAATACAGGTTAGTCTGTTAGGCGTATAACTCATGCGCTTAATTTAATGGTATCGATTTTGTTTTCACAAACTGCTATTTACGCTGGACGTTGAGCCTCGAGGATACAGCAAAATTAAAGCCAATGATTACAAACAGACTTTGTTGTGCTTGATTTGGTTTTTTCTTCGTTCAAATTGGTGCGTGGCTGTCAGCAGCCTGACGTGGGATACAGCAATTTGGGCTACAGCAGGAAGGCGCTGGAAGTTAAGAATGGCGCAGAGAGGACTGCGGATTCTAAATGTGGCACTCCAGCACTCGCTAATGTATTTAGCAGCCGTCTAAGAGACCCCGAAAACCCAAAGGTTAGGGCCACAGACACTGGCTGCTGCTACTAATTCTTAAGAGCAGCAAAAGCTACAGTATAGCCTCTGAGACGGCCACTTCAAGGCAACCATCTTCAAGGTAACCATCTTTAAAGCAACCATCTTCAAGGCAACCATCTTTAAAGCAACCCATCTTTAAGGCAACCATCTTTAAATCAACCATCTTCAAGTAGACCAACTTCAAGGCAATCATCTTTAAAGCAACCATCATCAAGGTAACCATCTTTAAAGCAACCATCTTCAAGGCAACCATCTTTAAAGCAACCCATCTTTAAGGCAACCATCTTTAAATCAACCATCTTCAAGTAGACCAACTTCAAGGCAACCATCATCAAGGCAACCATCATCAAGGCAACCATCCTCAAGGCAACCATCTTCAAGACAACCATCTTCAAGGCAACCATCATCAAGGCAATCATCTTTAAAGCAACCATCTTCAAGGCAACCATCTTTAAAGCAACCATCTTCAAGGCAACCATCTTTAAAGCAACCATCTTCAAGGCAACCATCTTCAAGGCAACCATCTTTAAAGCAACCATCTTCAAGGCAACCATCTTTAAAGCAACCATCTTCAAGGCAACCATCTTCAAGACAACCATCTTAAAGGCAACCATCTTCAAGGCAACCATCTTCGAGGCAACCATCTTCAAATCAACCATCATTAAGGCAACCATCTTCAAGGCATCCATCTTCAAGGCAACCATCTTTAGGGCATCCATCTTTAAATCAACCATCTTCAAGGCAACCATCTTCAAGGCAACCATCATCAAGGCAACCATCCTCAAGGCAACCATCTTCAAGGCAACCATCTTTAAAGCAACCATCTTCAAGGCAACCATCATCAAGGCAACCATCCTCAAGGCAACCATCCTCAAGGCAACCATCTTCAAGGCAACCATCCTCAAGGCAACCATCATCAAGGCAACCATCCTCAAGGCAACCATCTTCAAGGCAACCATCTTTAAAGCAACCATCTTCAAGGCAACCATCTTCAAGGCAACCATCATCAAGGCAACCATCCTCAAGGCAACCATCATCAAGGCAACCATCCTCAAGGCAACCATCTTCAAGGCAACCATCTTTAAAGCAACCATCTTCAAGGCAACCATCATCAAGGCAACCATCCTCAAGGCAACCATCTTCAAGGCAACCATCTTTAAGGCAACCATCTCAAGGCAACCATCTTCGAGGCAACCATCCTCAAGGCAACCATCTTCAAGGCAACCATCTTCAAGGCAACCATCTTCAAGGCAACCATCTTCAAGGCGACCGTCTTCAAGGCAACCATCTTCAAAGCAACCATTGGCTGGAGTGGCCTCTCCCTGCGACAAGTAAAAAAGATTTCTGCTGCTTGATAATTAGGATAATGCACAAACTGCATGCCTAAAAATAGCTTAGAATTCATTATCTCCCTTTTTTTCTAAATGAGATTGCTTTTCTTTGTTGAGGAAAAAAGCTCTAACCAGTTCATAGCTTAAGAAGGTATAAAAAGCTACGTCCTCATCAAAGCAGAAAGGAAATACCAGACAAAGCAATTACCAGCAATAGAGAATCACAAAGTCGCAACACATGACCAAACCTATTCGGGGATTAAGGCAAGGCAAGGCGGGTGATGAGAAGCTGGTCTGTCTACTTCAACCCAAGTAAGGTAGCAGGATAACGGATTAGCGCACGGCTGAATGCTGATGAGGATGGCTACAGGAGGACCTGCTTGGCAGAGAGAGAGAGAGAGAGACGAAATGAGAAATAAAATAAGTAGGAGGAGCATTCAGACAGGGCTTCTTGAGCAGTTGAACAAGCTTAGCGCCATAATTCCCATCCCAGCTCAAAGGGTTAGGGATGCGGATCAAGGACTGTACAGACTGGGAGCAAGAATAATGATTTAAGAGTCTAAAATAAGAACTTGAGGGTCCCTTACATTGGATTATTATAATACATATATGTGAGAAGGCTCAAGTCTGCGTCGCTCAGATACTTATTTTGAATTTAAATTCAATACAAATGACGATAGGATCCGGAGAGCATCTGCCTGGCTTAAAAAATCCTTATTTATTCCCCCTTCCCCAAGGCTTAGCTGAGCTGGTCTGCCCCCCCCCCCGAGGGACTGCTTGCTTGAGCTGCTTTTGACTTTGATTATATTTCAGGAAAATTCGAGTGGGCAGAAACAGGGTGTGGCAGCATTGCAGTATCCCGCAGCCCGCTGGTTGGATTAATAAAATATGATGCAGGAGACTTAGACGGAATTTTTTTTCAATCAATATAATGCATTTTCAGTATAAATTTTTGATAACAAAATATGCGATTTTCTGTTGCAAAATAAATAACTTGCTTTTAGAATTGGGAAATAAATGACAATCGAGTGTAAAGCAAAGTTTATTAAAATTCATAGAAAACATTCGCTGCAATACTACTTAGTAATATAGAAGACATATAACAGTTAGAAAAATATATCTCAAAAGAAAATTCTTAGAAAAATGTTAATGTACTATAATATAGCTTTTTCCTTTTGCAGCCCATTTGGGCCTACGCGCATTGAATTAATCCAAGATATGTTTGTCACTGTACTGGAGCTTTTGTCTATGGTAGCAAGGCTGGCACAGCAGCATTTAATTTGGTCCAACAAGCATCAATTTGGTCCAAATGCTGGTGAGCCATTGGACAAACTCTTTCCTTCTCGCAACTGTCTGCAGATTACTGCCTATCGCTAGAATGTCAGCGTCTCTACCAACAATTTTCGAGGGGCACTTGGCAGTGGTTTCAACGTGCTAGTGGATGCTGTAAACCATCTTTTCTTTTACATTCAGCAGCCTTGCAATGTACTATGGGTGTTCACCTCTGTTGAGTTCTTCTATCACAAGTCAATGGCATTTGTTTGACAGCCCAGCATATGGTCCACAATTCTGGGGCTGATCTTGCTCCTCCACTGCAGTTGCAAATGAAGCTATGGGCCAAATTTAAATGCTGCTGTACCAGCCTTGCTACCATAGACAAAATCTACGTTGCATTGGCAAACATATCTTAGATTGAGTTCAATGTGTGTAAGCCTAAATGGGTTACAAAAAGCTATATTAACTTTGTTAGTTTGCATTGCAATAAGATATATCAAAATCATATAGGCTAGGACTATACTTTAGTCCCCATTTAATTAATCTAACTTTCAAGTTGTTATGTGCTAACATGATCCTTGTAAAAGGCTTAGCAGTGTATAGGATAAGGCAGAGATGCTAGTATTTTATCTGATTAACAGAAGTGCTAAACTAATGCCAACTGGTATCCCAGTTTTCAATTTTGCATCTAGAGTTTCAACTTGGATGCCCAATGATTCCATAGGATGCTTAAATACTAAAGATTATATTGTCTACTTTAATACACTAAAAGTGATAACAATAGCCAATATTATACTAGCTTGGACAGTCTTGAAATATTTGATAGTGCATTTATCTTTTTTTTAATTTAACCTTGTTTATATTAAACAAAATTAAAAATATAGATTTTATTAGGGAAAGCAATAATATATTATCCATAGTAGACTACAACTGCAGCATGGAATTTATATACATATACTTTTTTTTTAAATTTTGCTTTTTTACTTTTTATTTCACTTGCTTTAATGCATAAAATATAGCTAAATAAATATTTGTTTTAAATATTATATAACTTATTTTTTCCTGATTGGAAACTGAATACTTAGAATAGAAAGATAACCAAAGAAACAAAGCATAAATAAATAGGATGATGCATTGCAAAAATATAAGACAATGAATAATGTTACTCATTTGTAAACTTTTAAAAATAATATCAGTGGACTAGAAACTATAATAGAACATTCTTTTATTGAAAAAGGTAGCAACTTTTGCCAATTAAGCTAAAGAAACTTGTGCTTTAGTTGAAATTGGGGGCATTGATAATAAGAGAGGATATAAGGATGGAGTAATAGAAGAAAGAGCAGAGAAAAAAGACAAGCAAGTAGAAAATGTTCAAGGCTTAGGCACCAAGCTTATGACATTGTTATGTGCTTGTTGTATTTTTGGTGATATGCAATTAAAGAAATTAGTCAAAAATTAACCTAGTTTTTTGCTTCTCTGCCAAGCATTGACAAAAATTGGAATGTGATACTTTGCATTATATAGACTGTCCCTTATTAAACTTCCTACTATTTTTATTGAAGTGTGATCTAATTCTATTTTTATTATATAGGATATACTTCCTTCAAAAAGAAAATCACAGAAACTGTACACTGTGAATATTGGGTCTTACTAAAATGTGTTATACAATACAAAAAGCAAAAAGGAAGATCTAGAGATAGCCTCTAGCTTATTAAAGGCAATTAACAATCTATGGCATATCTATAAACTATAGAATTTCTATATGGTCTATGAGAATATCATACTTTTGCTCCAAATGCAATTAACTACTTGATTTTTGACTTAATAATTTGAGCAATATTTTGCAGAGGCCCAGACCTAACAGAGCTTTTGCCTAGTTTTTTTCATTGTGCAGATAGATAATTTAATACCAAAATTTTATTGTTTTCAAGCAGAGTTTCCTAGTATAAAAGTGACTTAAAAGATTTAAATAATTCTTCAATAAATACAGCTAACTATTGTAGCCAATGGCCATTTTTGCAATTAGGCTTTGGCACAGATTGCCTATTAGCAGGGTAGATGCAATCTAGCATACTAGCACAGTCTGGTATAGGAAAGGGGAGCATCTGGCATAGGTAAAACCTTGGTTACAATAGGGAATACAGCTGGACTTAAATAACATATTTTACTATTTGTTCTTTTGCTGAATTTATTCTTTATAAGAATTAGATACAAGTAGATACTTTACTAAAAGACTTTTTAAAAAGAGATTTAATAACTTCGATCTTTTTATTTTTATAAAAATAAGTCATTCAATTTGAAGCTTCTATGCTATGCTAAGAGATTATTCTCTTTATATAAATCTTAGTATAAAATATAAGTACTTTGGTAAAATATAAGTTGGTTCAAAAAAATTAAAGTAAGAAATTTAAATCTAACTACAATACCTATAGAGTAGGTCTATAATAGATCACATATAGGAAATCTGAATTTAGAGTAAAAACTTATAGAATTATTAAGTTCTACTATATTGATAATTGACAAAATGAAAAAAGAAGAATATATCTCCAGAAAATATACATTTCCAAAATGGTATAAAAAAATCGAATAAGCTTTCTGACAACCAATAAAAAATTAGTAATAGCTCTACACAAAATTTCTATAAAGTTAAGATACAAAAACTCTTTTCTATGTATCCAACTAGGCCTAATTAGTAATATATAACCTAAAATTGGTTAATTAACTAAAATAGACTTTAACAAAAGAAAATTTGACTTTAAAATAATGCATAATTGACAATAATAAAGTACTGAATCTCTTTGTTTAGTTTAGGAATTTTAATAAGAATTTATCAACAACATAATTAGTTTTATTTGTTTTCTTAAATATAATAATTTTACGATGAAAATTTTTAAATATATATGTACAAAGCTTAATCTTAACAAAATATGAACATGAAGGTTGCCCTACAACTTGCATAGCATGGCAATGTGGCAATTGACTATAATATAACAATTTCACTGCCAGAACATGTTAAACTTAAACTAGGCCTAGGCCTATTAATTCATTCACTTGTCTTATATTTTTGGACTATAAAAAATAGAAAGAAATCGAATTCAAGCGAAAAAAAGTTTATCAAACGATTCTATAGATAGCCGAGATAGGATAGCCAATTTCTGATTATGCCACTGAGCACACTTCAAAAAATATGATGGGATAGCTTGTGTCGCACCATAGCATGATTTTGACTATAGCCTGATTAAACTAAATGAAAAAAAAATCCCTTGCGAAGCACCCTTTTCTGATTTAAAATATCACCGCTCGTACGAGTATATTATAAATGCACCATGATAAGGCTCCTGAGTTGGTCCTTTCCTGGCTCTGCCTTTCTCGGAACTTATAAATTATAATATATATTTAACTTTGCGACGATAATGAGCTGCTTTTGAAAAGGTGCTTAAATTTTTTGCGAACTTGAAGCAGTTGAACAAAATGTTAAGAAAAACTTGAAAGTTTATATTGCACAAAATGTACTATCAATTGTATTTCTGCAGTAAAATTTTTTATATATCTGTATACAGACAACTTTTTAGAAGTTTATGTGTAAAATTCCCATTTACTTTGGTCACTTTACTAGTTCAACTAAGTTAATTCGCGACATTTTTTAAGACATGCAATAGTATTTGAAGCTGCTAAATATAGCAACCAACTTCTTCCATCCATGTGTATCTTTGGTAGTTTATAGTAAAAACATACTATTTATATTTTATAGACTATATGTCGATCTATAATGTGATGTGATAATGTGATTTGTAAAGGTCTTTTTGACCTATACAAAATACAAAACAAAAATATGACAATTGGGCAAGGCGCTACTGTCATTGCAATCTAGCAGTCGCAATGGGCGTATAATAGACTATAGTTTTTTAATATATAATTTTTATCTACAATCTACTCTATTGTACAGGTTCTATTTTTATATTGCGACTTCCACAATAGATAAACAGTATATTTGTATTGCACTGCACTTAGCCACCACATTTAAAATTCACTGCATGTG
Organism: Macrostomum lignano; assembly: GCA_002269645.1. Taxonomy (NCBI): domain Eukaryota; kingdom Metazoa; phylum Platyhelminthes; family Macrostomidae; genus Macrostomum; species Macrostomum lignano. The sequence goes on from NIVC01000335.1 coordinate 131,296, forward strand.
ATTTCTTTGGACACATATGTCATTAAACGCATTTTAAAAAAAATTATTGTTATATGGTTAGGTATAGTGTCTCCTCGTGTGTGCTTAAAAATATTCAACTGCTTTAATATTTTCACACACCAGAAACTGCCATTGTGCATTAGATCCTAATTGAGACAGATTTCAATTTAATTCTATTTAAATCAATTTAATTCCTTTTTAAAGCTAAAAAATTGAATTTGGATTTGTCAATTTGTGCTAAAAATCTTTAAATAGCAGGCTTTTAAGTTATTTAAAAGTTTAAAAACAGAATTCTTAAAATGCATAGATTTGACATTTGTGCAGTAAAAAGTAAAAAAGACAGTAAATATTTTTCAGTGTTGGGCACAGGTCCGATACTCCGATACTCAAATGGTATCGGCCCTTGGTATCGCCAATACATTTTCTTAAGTCCGATAATCCGATACATTTAATCAAACTAATAGTAATAAATTTGACTAAAAAGCCTAGAAAGTATTAAAGAAGTCTCCGGGGCAACCAGCATATCCCACTCGAGCCGCTCTGAATTGAATTCTGAAATGATATTAGCTATTAAGCGAGTAGGTTCCTGTTAAATTGTTCATAAATTTAATTTAGTGAAAGTCAAGTAACATCTAATTTCTAATTAATGAGTTGGAGTTTTTACATTATTTTGCACATTATTTTTTTTTTGTATCATGTAATCTTTTCATCTTAATGTACTAGGTAGGTGCAAATTCTAGTATAAAAATATAATGAAAGTTCTCTGTGCTAAGCGCGCTCCACTGGTCGATTTGACCCTCATGATGAGACTGGTACTTCTCCGGGGCAATCAGCATATTTATAACATTTATAGCAAATTTATAACAATATTTTGCCCATTTAATCTTCTTCTCTGGTCAGCCATGTCTCACTAGAGTCTTTATTGTCTAAAAATTAAGTAGCTAAGAGCTTTTTCTTCATTTTTGGCTTGATAGATGCAGAAAAGTGAGAAAACACGAAAAATGATGTATCTGACCAAGTATCGGAATAAAGTATTGCGCGATACTCAAATTTTTGTATTGGACCAACAAATATCGCCGATACCTTTCAGAGTATCGGTATCGGAGTATCGCTTTAAAGCGATACTTTTTTAAAGTATCGCGCCCAACACTGATATTTTTCATATGGGTATTTTGTTTTTATTTTATGCTAACAACTGAGAAAATATTTTATTTTCAGCCAGCCAAATCTACACTCCAACTATGCCAGTCTACATGCGCAAGCGTCAGGACTCGCCGAGCCTGTCGCAACTATCCGAGCCCAACCCAGATATCGATGCAGACTTCGTGCTGGACCCGGATAAGCACCGGGACCCGCTGCCGCAGCCCTATCGGTTTATTGACAAGCTCATCGAGACTCTGCTAGAGCGCTCCTTTCAAGAAATTTTCACTCGGGAAGAAGAACGAGAACACGAGCAGGCTAGGTAAGGAGCAGCTTGCAGGTAGCGAATATACGATTCTACCAGGGACTGTTAAAATTGCGGACCGCAGTGCTGTTGAGCCAAGAATGACTTCAGTAAAACTTCGTTTCTTAGGAGAAAAATATTCGGGCTGATTTTGCGCAAAAAATGCACTACGGACAGATAGCTAATAACTTAGATTGATTTCTATTGGAAACAGATTAGCTTCTTTGCTCGTAGTCGTAGTTGTTTAGAAACCAAAATAGACGGCTATTCTATGGCTGTTGAATTTTTTTCGCTCAGGACATGCAAATAAATGTTTTCTTTGACTTAAGTCGTCCTTGGAGTGAGTAGCGCAGTGGTTTAATGCTAGCTATCACTAGCAGTCTTGGCCTAGCGCGAGTTTTAACATCAATTTTTTACACTAATTTCGCATTCAAACAAAAAACAATTGTCAGGCACAAGCCGCCCCAGGTGCCCACCGATCTGTGCCGCATAGTGCCAAACATTCGATCAGCCATCAAGTTCCTCTGCCCATCGGCTGACGAACCGGACCTTCAGCAGGAGCCGGTGGATCAGTACGGCAGCCGGTACGTATTCTGCGCTTGCGAAGGAGGTCAACTGTTCGCTTTGGACGGCGTTTCCATGGCAACAGTAGGCTCTTTTGAAGCGGCTGGACTTGACCTGGCCTACATGGCCACAGCCCAGCTGAAGCCGGGCCTGCACCTGCTGGCTACCATAGACGAGCTGGGCCTGGCACGGCTGTTTCTATGGGATGGAAGCGCCTTTCACTTGGCCAGGCTAATGAACGAAGACGAAGGCGACAAACGGATCAACTGTTTGGCTGCGTGCCTGTCTGTCGATGGCGAGTATTTGGCTCTGACTATGCAAAGTAATTTTTTCTCTTCTTGTTTGTATTTCGACTTTGTGCTGTTCTTGTTTAGTAGATGTCGAGAATTAGGATTAGAACAAATGAGATTAGATTAACGTGGTCACAGTACGTTAATGGAAACAGATTTAAAGACCTAATCAAGCCCTTTTGAGCCAAATTACTGACAGTATAATTGGCAGTAAGTCAGTGAGACGGATAACGTTGAGCAGGTCAGATTTCTATTGTGAAGTTTTAAAATACCGGATAGAGAGGCTTCTTCGCGGGCCGGAGTTTGCCGACCCCCCTGATTTAAAGCCAAACTACAAATCCAATTCTCAACGCTTGTCTTGCCAAAATTAGACGCGTCAACCAAAGCCGTGACGTTGGAATTTCATCGGGTCCCACGCGACGCCTGGGCTAAGGAAGTGGAGCAGCAGGCTGGCAAGCCGAATCCTCAGGCTGGCGGTGGCGTTGGAGCAGCGGGCGCCATTAAAGAAGACGGGACTGGAGACGCTGCTACGAATGGAGCTGAAGGCGACGCTTCTGGGGTAAGCAGTGCTACAGCCTGATCTCTATGCCCTTTGATCTCTATGCAACAGTTTTTGTGCAACACGATTTCCCCTCATCGTATTCTATCAGCGCTACTATAAGTAGGCCAGTCAGATATTATATTCCAAAGTTTTTTATTAAATTTAAATTTAACGTTTTGCTACTCATCAAGACTCTCTCGTAAACAGAGATTTTCACCTTGCAAAGGAGCTGTTTACTTACTGAAATAAATTATAAGAGCCACTTCAAGTAGTGAAGCATTTTTTGTGTTTTAACTGATATGTAGTTCTTCTGCCAGCGCTTGCATTGGCGAAGATTCTTAAAATTTGTTTATAGAAAACATGAATATACAAAGAATTTTGTCTTGCTTCAACTAAATTACATCGAGAATTGTCGAGCGAAAAGTGTCAGCAATGCAGGAGCCACAGCAATCAGCAGAGTGCCTGGCAGATCACGTGACCTAACGCTACCAGCGCCCCTCAACTCGTCCAAGTCGATGCCGAACCCTTTGCGGCGCCGATTCAGCCGCACCAGCGCCAGAACTTCCAGCTGGCGACGCACCTCGATCCAGTTGTTCAGCACCAGCTGCCTGAGCTCACCAAACTGTCGCCCGCTGCACACCGGCAGCAGCTGACCCGCCGTGTTGAACACCCACTCGCCGCTGACTAAGTTCAACCGATTGGGCTTGAACGCCATGTAGATGTACTTTAGTGTCTGGCCGAGCAGGTAGCTTGGCTGACGGTTGTCCGAGTGAAGCAGACTGGATTTTGGGCTGCCAGCAGCCGCCACCCGACGGAGTCCCTCGTAGCCGTTCGATCCTCGCATCAGTCGAGCGATGGAGCGGAGAGTCAGGCTGAGCAGCCGCAGGTGGCGCATCCGACGCCGTCGACTCCAGAGCAGCAGGCCGGCCAAAACCGGTTCCGGCCGAGCGGAGTAGCGCACGTTCGCAGCCGCTTCCATCAGCTGAAAGCTGTGCCGAGCAGCGGATCGTCGGAGCACCAGCTGATCTGGCCACAAGTTGAACTTGCCGAGCTGCACGGCTGACAGGCAGAGATCCCCCAACTGGTAGGCCAGATCCCGCTGCACAAAGGGATCCCGGGACTGGCCCATGCTGAGTAGGAGAGTCTCTACCAGTCGACAGACGGTAAGGTTGAAGCCGCACTCATCTTCTTCAACCCCGGACTGGCAGTTCAGCCAAGCATCGAGGCGTAAGCGACCCGACAGAAGCTCCTGAAACAAACTCAAAGCGTTGCGATCCCCGTCTAGCAACAGGTGCGCCTTGATTGTCACCTCGGCCAGGGTTAGTACGCCCGACAGGTTCGATGCGGCGCCGATCGTTGGAGCGCCAGTTCGAACATCCCAAACGCCGGGCGGTGACCAGCTGAAACCGATGCTTGCTGAGTCATTCGCCAATATCGCCTCACCGCGTGAAGCAATTCGAGCGTCCATATGTCGTCGCAACGGCGCCAGAATAGCGTCGGCAGCGTTGCCATACTTCTGCAAGCCGGTCAGCCGGTGCAAGTAGGCAAACTCCAGGTACAACTGCGACATCTCGTCTAGACTGATGAATCGGCCAGCGGCCACGGGACCCTGGAAGGGGACAGCAGCTGATGCTGGCAAACCGGACGGAGTGTCGAACGCCACTAGTAGGCCCTCGGCTACCTGGAGGGCTTTGTAGAGAAACGGCAGGTGTTCGGTGAGGCTGAACGCCGATAGCAGGCCACCGAGCAAGCGAGAGCTGGTCGCCGCTGTGCTCACGGGCTCAGTTGTGTTAGTAAAGTCGAAACGGTTGTCAATCCATTCTTGTGCCTGCGATTGAGAAAGCGGGTTGCCAAGTTAATTATTTACTTTTCAGTTCAGAGATTTGAGTTTTTTTAATGACAGAAATTATCATTTTTAACTCCATTTTCATATTTGTTTATATGCAGCTTCATTTTTTATACATCTACTGTTGCTGAAAGTTGCTGAAATGCCAAAGCTCATTGGGGAGTCGCTGAGATGCCTGCATGACCCACTTGGGGGAGATTGCAAGGGTTAAGGTTGCTAGTTAAACCTCCAAATATTTCGACCTGTGAACCATATTGATGACGCACCTGCAGCAGCTCCTCGTCCAGTCCCATCAGATGCAGTGTTGCCAAGCTTTCAACAATAGTTAAACCGGATTTTCTCCCAACCAATCGATCGGCCTCTTTACTTGGCGCCACAGCACCCGGCGCCAGTTCGTTGGCGCCCCAACTATGGCGCCGGTACTGCCTCCAGGCGTGCTGGACGGTGCCGCGTGCTAGACTAGCTTCTTTCAGAGCGAGTTTCTCTGCGTTCAGCGTGGCGGAGTTGGACTCGTCAACTCTGAGCAGCAGCATCCGGGATAGAAGGAATATGAGACAGACGCCTGCCAGTAGAGCCAGCATCCTTAACGAGTACTCAACGTAGCGCGGATACCTGCCTGTGATGAGGCGATAGCAGTACGCAATAATAGGCATGATTCGTCTAGTTCGAATCTCTCCACCCAGAGTCTGAGTTGGGCCTGCTCTTGCAACTTTGCTCTCAACTATATATATTAGCATTAGCTAGTTATAACTTGGCATATCTTGCTTGAAAGGCCTCGGGCTCTTCTCTCATTGAACTGTGCCTTAAGCCTATAGGGGGGGGGGGCAGAGCAGGGCCCTGTGGGACGACAAGAGAGAGAGGGCGGCAACTGCGGTTTAATCAGCTCTGCGTGTTTGCCCAAAAGAGTTTTACAGTCCTATTGTTCAAGCGCGCGTCAATGAAACGAAGAAAGCACGCACGCCAAGCTTATTCATTCCAGAAATTAAACCGTACAAGCATCTGATGCAGACAGTCTAAAGCAGCATTATGCATGCAATATAACAGAAATTACACGTACATACCGTTTTTCCAATCTGCCTCATCTAGTAAAACACAAGCTAAGCTTTATTTCACTTTCTTAACCGTGTTATTTTTCTTTAAAAGTTCCACAATTCTGGATGCCATTAATTTAGAGAGATTGTTTATTAATAAGTTATGAGAACTATATGGCTCGAAAAACTCACGCTTCTATTGTTCAAGGGTTTGCAGGGTAATACGTAGTGCTTTGCCGTGAAAGCTGGCATAAGCAACGCTATAGGCATTAACAATAGTTAGATTTATTCGCTTTATGTTTAATAATTTTGGCTTAAGACCGGTTTAGTGGTCAATATTGCTATAGTTGGTACCATTTGTAATTAAATTAATTATTATGGGAATTCACTCGGAGGGGCGGGGTGGCTGACAGCTCTTCATGATACTTTAGGCCCATTTCATTGACTTTTGAGCACTACAACTTTACGCATGTCAGAGTACGAGTCACAATTGCTCTTACCCGAATATAGCTGTCCCGGAAATTCTTCCCGAAGATAATGCTCAAGCCTATGCTGGCCCACCATCCGGGTAGCATCACCCCCCCCCCCTCGTCCAGGTGGTCAAATCAGCCAACTTTTAAAGAAGGCAGCGTCATTCATGGAACTGACGGGCGGATGCCTTGAGCTTTCATGTCACCTCGCCTCACCTCACCTCACCCACGACTGTGCACACCAGTACGTGCAAACCTAACCCCTGTCCTACGATGACAAACCTCTGCGCACCAAACCGAGCCTTCCAGCACTCTAACCGACACCAACTTCCAAGACTCGGCTGACACACCCATCTTCGTCTGAAGCCACTCGTCCGTCTTCTTTTCACAACCCCCTCTCCAGCTCCATACAAGGCCAACAAGGCCAATGCGAAGGCCAATAAGAGATTTATAGTTACTCTCACCGTTTACCCGCGCTTAATTGAATTTCTTCACTTTGACATTCATGACCACCTGGTCAGGCCTCGTGCCCCAGAAGCTGGTACCAGCAATCGAACACCTTAGGCAAGGAAAGGCACGGGAATTGATCAAAGGACTGCATGAGCCCCAGAAGTTGGTACCCTGTTAGCGTGACCCACTCGGAATCAGGGATCCTAGGCATTGGAGATGTGTTCAGTGCCTTAGTGACAGGCTCTCACGTGTATTGTGGTGATAGTCAGTTCTTCGGTGTGGGAATTCATTTCCTAGGCATGCCCAAAAATGGTCGACCTGATGAGTAGTTTACGCCGGCTCATGATGGTCTCTGAGGAGACCAGACCTGGTCTACTCAGCGGGTTGGCGGTGCCATGCCTTGCAAATAAACAACAGCTTCGCATGCAGTTAGGACCACCTAACTATTTAGCCTTTGTTGGCATCCAACCCCTCCGTAGGTATGCCATCTTTTTAAGGCAGCTCCATAGGGACCCAATCTTGAGGTGGCCCGAGCATACGCTCCTGGAAGACCCATTCTATCTAGTCAGCGGTAGAGCCACGCCTTACGGCACCCCGTTAAACAACAACCACAAACCAACAATACGCCAACTCAAGCGTCAAGCGAGACGTCCTTCAGGCCGCAAACAGTCGATTCTGTCCAGCGCTGGTGGCAGCAGCAGCAGTCGAGGCTCCGCCTCGAGAAAATCTTCTGCTTCAGTTCGCGCCAGCAGCCGCCGTTCAGCGAGATCAGTCAGCGGTGGCGGCGGCGGCGGCGGCAGCAAAAATTTTGCTGGCAGTCGCCGTTCATCTTCGGCGGCCAATGCCGCGGAGATCAGAGGCTCTAGTAGAAGGAGGCGCGGTAGCAGACGACGGGTAACACAGCTCGTAGTAGAGACCCAGACCAGTAGAAAACGTAGATTCGTTTGACTTGGTTATTCTGTGTCAAAATTTACCACTAAAAGAATATCCAAAGCGTATTAGAAACCTTTTAGTCTCAAAGCAAAGACAACGCTCTTTGGCTAATGAATAAGTTTTTCTACCGAATGTCATGATACATTGTACATATAGAACAAAACTGAACCACGCCAATGACCTTTCGAAAATCAAACGACATTAAAAGTTAACGTAGACCAGAACTTTCTTAGGGTAGGCAAAGACCCAAATAACCTTGAGTCGAGAGAAGGCTCGAATGACAGTGACCTTGGGTTAAGTACAGGCCCCAATGACCTTGGCATGGGAGAAAAACCAAAAGACCTTGATATAGACGGCAGACAAAGTCAACTTTATGTAAAGCAAAGGCCCTAGCGTTCCTCAAGGTCAATGAAATTATCCAAATAAATACAATGACTTGTTACATTTTTAGCATCAAGGTTAACCCATAGGTACTAATGTGGACGCAAACTTGCGTACTAGATATAAAAGTAATTATGAATTTTTCTTGATATGTTATATATACCTTTAGAAAACATTAATTTGTTTTGACGTTTGACACCTGTATCCCCGAACCTGTACTATATGCGTTTTATTCATTGACCAAAAGGCAGCATGATTATTTCTTGATGTGATTTTTAAATAAATTTGACGACGGCGACTACCTTTAAGCAATATTAAGGACCTTCAGATTCTTCCCAAGCGCTACTGCTCTTTAAAACACCCTCTTTTCAACAGCCCACCGCCTCAGAGGAAGCCGGCCGCGTGCCCGTTCTCAAGCTCAGCCCGCTGGCACCGGTACTCCGCGTCCGCCAGCCCCAGCCGGTGGCGTCCACAGCCGGCGCCACCACGCCAAACCTTAAACTCATCGACTCCAGCGGCGAGGTGGTCGGCAGTGGCGCCGCCCACTTGCTAACTCAGCCGCATCTGCAATTGCGCGAAGCAAATTTTAGACGGGAAAGACCGGAAGAGTTGAAATACCTGTTGGACAGCGACAATAATGAGGCAGCTAGCATGGCGTAAGTATTGCCAAATACGAGTATCTATCGATTAGTGCATGATTTTAAGTCCCGTTAATTTACCGGTAAAATTCACAGCTTGCCTACCGTCCAGTTCCTGAAGCCCGGCCGCACTCAGGGCACAGAGCAAACTATGGACAAGAATGTTTGCGTCAGCGCTGCTGTGGCCTGGTCAGGCGACTACAAAGTGTTTATCTACCCTCTGCTCAAGGTGGGCAAAGGTGAGTGTACAACTTATTGGTGCGCTCTGGCTCGAAGATCGGGATGTACTTACATAAATTCCATGATAGCCCATCTCGCGACTCGTCTCTCAACACCTCTAACCTTTATTACCCGAGAACCAACTTTACAAAAAGCCTCTTAGTACCCCTAACATTGCAGGTACATTCCACAACACCCACCTCACGACTGGCCCCTCCGCTCCCCTGCCCCTTGATGCACATTCTACAACACCCACCTCACAACTGGCCTCTCCGCTCCCCTGCCCCTTGATGCACATTCTACAACACCCACCTCACGACTGGCCTCTCCGCTCCCCTTACCCCTAGATGCACATTCCACAACACCCACCTCACGACTGGCCTCTCCGCTCCCCTGCCCCTAGATGCACATTTCACAACACCCACGTCTGGCCTCTCAGCTCCCCTACCCCTAGATGTACGCGTACATTCCACAACATCTACCTCATGCCTCGACTCTCTGCCTCCTGGCTTCCTAAATTTCATTTCTGGAACTTTTTTCTTTAAAAAAATTGAATAGACCAAACTTTATATAATTAGCTGATCAAAAGTGCAATAATCTCCTCAAACAAAGCATTCCTAACATTATCTAAATGCAGCACTAGTTCATGATTTGTTGATGGATTCCGGCAGCTCCGTAGAACCAGCAATTAAGACAAAGTCCAAGTCAAACAAAAAAACGGTTGGAAGGACCGGCATAACGAGCGCAAAGCCAACATTTGCTGGTATTTCTTATTACAGCTACCCAAGTCAGAAATTTATTCGAAGTGCACCAACCTACCACAATACGCGCCGACAAAAACTTTCCAACCTATATTGACTTGTTGCAGCAATTTTATAGATTGTTCAACTGCAGGGTGAATTAAACGCAAACATATCTTAATATAGAGCATAGAGTGGCATTTCATAGCGGCGAATACAATTGCCTCGTAGAACCTGTTGACTAAGCAAATATTTGAACAGAGCAAACAAAGTCAAGTATGACAGACAGAAAGAGAGAGGTATACTTGCTTGAGCAGAGGACTTTATATAGCTAACTCCAAAGTCAACACCCAAGATGCCAATATTACACCGAACGTGCAACGTTAATTATCGTTTGACTGGCTGTACTATTGGCCTAATATATTGCATATTGGCCTAATATATCAATGTACTTGAATGGTTAAAGTAGTTGGTACACTGTAGTTCTGCTGCAGTAAGTAATGGAGGCGCAATTCACAACAGGTTGGGTGCTAATTCACAGCAGGTAGCTGGTGCTTATTCACAGCAGGTAGGGTGCTAATTCACAACAGGTAGGTTGCTAATTCACAACAGTTAGGGTGCTAATTCACAACAGGTAGGGTGCTAATTCACAACAGGTAGGGTGCTAATTCACAACAGGTAGGTTGCTAATTCACAACAGTTAGGGTGCTAATTCACAACAGGTAGGGTGCTAATTCACAACAGATAGGGTGCTAATTCACAACAGGTAGGGTGCTAATTCACAACAGATAGGGTGCTAATTCACAACAGGTAGGTTGCTAATTCACAACAGTTAGGGTGCTAATTCACAACAGGTAGGGTGCTAATTCACAACAGATAGGGTGCTAATTCACAACAGGTAGGGTGCTAATTCACAACAGGTAGGGTGCTAATTCACAACAGGTTCCAAAAAAGAAGACATTTTCTCACTGACGCGAAATTTCGTATCACACTTTTACTACTAACTAACCAAGTAGTGCACCGTGTAAAATGCCGGTTTCGAATTATTCCTCTTCGACACCAAACTTGGCGATCATCCAGATGATTCTGCCACCAGCGATGAAGGTCGTCATGTTCAACAGCTGGGACGCGCGTCGAGTCGGTCGTCAGTGATGCAGATGACTGCACCAACTAGACAATTAAAGTCCAGCCGATTAGGGCAAATTCAACTGGCTGGTTGGTTCTATATAGCAAAAAATTAGTATTCAAAATTAGTGCCATTAGACATCTATCACCATAGTAAAAGATCAGTTATCTGTAATTTTCACGAGCTTGTAAATTTTCCATCGTTTCAAGACAAATGATAAAAATTACGAACTTCCGTATCAAATTCATTTCTCATAAAACCAGACTTGATGACATTGTCACCAGTGTCAATCAAATCTATCAGCCGCAGCCTCTCTGCACCCAAGATCCACAATCCACTGCAGCCACCCCACTCCCCGGGACGATCTATCTTTCACCCCGCTTCTCTGCACCCCAATCTGCTGCAGCCACCCCACTCCCCGGGAAAACCTATCTCTCACCCCGCTTCTCTGCACCCCAATCTGCTGCAGCCACCCCACTCCCCGGGACGATCTATCTTTCACCCCGCTTCTCTGCACCCCAATCTGCTGCAGCCACCCCACTCCCCGGGACGATCTATCTTTCACCCCGCTTCTCTGCACCCCAATCTGCTGCAGCCACCCCACTCCCCGGGACGATCTATCTTTCACCCCGCTTCTCTGCACCCCAATCTGCTGCAGCCACCCCACTCCCCGGGACAACCTATCTCTCACCCCGCTTCTCTGCACCCCAATCTGCTGCAGCCACCCCACTCCCCGGGACAACCTATCTCTCACCCCGCTTCTCTGCACCCCAATCTGCTGCAGCCACCCCACTCCCCGGGACGACCTTATCTCACCGGGCCTCTCTGCACTCCAGTCTAACTTAACTGTCAATCACTCTTTCTGTTTGACGCGATTTTATTTTAGTCAATTAATCGTCAATATAATTTTTTTAAATTAAGAAACTATAATTAATTAGGATAATTTCATCTCATATACAAGTGCTTTCTAAATGTTTTTTCCATTGCAATTAAATCAAGTGATGCACATTCCAATTTTTTACAAGGTACTAACTTTTTGTCACTCTTTCGGGGTAAAATGCACTGTTTTTAGACTACACGAAAATATTTGCGAAGCACTGGAACTAAAATTAAAAAAGAAAATTCCTCTAAACTAATTCCATAATGAAAAAGTACTTTTCTTGCTTTCTTTCTCTATCCATCTCAGATCTGGAATTCCGCCCCGAGACGGTTTGGACTTTCGGTTCGCCAGTTACCTGTCTCACGGTATCACACTGCGCCTCCTTGATTGCCGTCGGCCTGGAGTCCGGCAACCTCATCTTACACGACCTTCGACTCGGCCTAGTGCGTCACGTGATTAGCGTGGATCCGGAAAATCCGCGTCCAATCGTTCGAGTCTTCTTCCTTAATCCACCGGCCGACGAGGAGCAGAGCGACAATCTAGGCCAGGCAATTTACAAGTAAATGTGCCGGATATCACAGCACCGCTTACTGATCACTATAGAGACTAAAGTGCATCCATTTTCCCGCGATCCTTGATTGATCCCACACTAGACCAGTGCAACTCATGTCTGATTCCTCATAGACCAGTGCAACTCATGTCTGATTACTCATAGACCAGTGCAACTCATGTCTGATTCCTCATAGACCAGTGCAACTCATATCTGATTCCTCATAGACCAGTGCAACTCATGTCTGATTCCTCATAGCCCAGTGCAACTCATGTCTGATTCCTCATAGCCCAGTGCAACTCATGTCTGATTCCTCATAGACCAGTGCAACTCATGTCTGATTCCTCAAAGACCAGTGCAACTCATGTCTGATTCCTCATAGACCAGTGCAACTCATGTCTGATTCCTCATAGCCCAGTGCAACTCATGTCTGATTCCTCATAGACCAGTGCAACTCATCCCTGGTCTCAAGATCCGAAGGTGAAACCAATCAAACCAGTCTTGTTCATTAAACTACCTGAGCTATCCTTGCCAACGCAGGTCCACTCAACCTGTTAGAGCCGCTATCTACAACAGCGACCTTAAGCCGTACCTAGCCGACATTGGTCCCGAAGCCGCTCCTCCGACAGCGAGTCCGCTGCCGCACAGCGCCAGGCACGCTTACGAGGCTCCGCAACTGGTGGACTACTATCCACTGGGTCATCCGACCCTCCTGCTGAGGGCCACCCGTAGTGGAGCCATTGTGTTGCACGACGTTCGTCTTGGAAGGTAACTGCTACCACACTGTTACTTTTGTTTTGTAGGTAATATATCGATTTGTTTAAATTTCTTGAAAACCTCATAGTCAAATTACGAGTTTTTTCAATAGTGGCTACTTTTGTCAACTGTGCAGTTTAATTATGTTTACTATTATTGTGTTCACCGATGCCTGACGCGACTAAGCCTCCTTCTATCTCGATCTCCTCTAAGATGCATTATACATGTAGGGACTTACCTCGTAAAAGATGCATAGTGAAGGTTTAATTAGGTATTATTATTAGTAACTCAGATGGCAGGCTTTGAAGGCATTGTAACCGTATCGAAGCCTATGTATCCTCAAATGGTATCATTGATATTGAAACGTCAAAAACAACAGTAATGCTTTTAATCTACGCGTAATGTGTTTTTATGTTTCTTATGTTTAACTCAACAAATCTTGCGTAATCTATCTTTATTCATACCTTAGTTCCTCCATCTAATAATCCATAACTTGTATTGACTGATGCCTTTCGCAGGGAGGTGCTGCACTTTAACCTGCCACCGCCCTACCAGCTGCCCGAACCGTGGCAGCAGGGCGGCTGGGCCCTTGCAGCCGGCGGTCGCAGCCTCTTCATTCGAGGTCGACGCGAGTTGACCAGCGGAGAAGGCGACGTTGACGCGACAGGAGCTGCCATCGACGGAGACGTCACTGCCGCCGCTGACGAAGCCGCTGTCAGTGCTCGCAACGATGAAGAGCGACTTTTCTGCTACAGTCTGAAGATTTTGGTGCCAATGCGGCCCTACTGGAAGCAGCGGCGAGTACAGCAGGTGCCCTGCTTTGTCCACTGCAAAGTGGAACAGAGGGCCGACGCTTACCTGCAGCACAGGTGAGAGAGATATTGCCGGATCATGGGGCAACAATCAAGGCGTGCCGTAAATCAAGGCGACACACACTGAACTTGAACCTTAAGCACACGCACGCACACACAGTCACGCTCTGTGCCCAGGTAGGCTGGCTCTTGCACGACTTGGGCGTAAATTGCACGAAAAGCCCTAAGCACGTTACCACTTGATGGTGACTTTCTAAGATTGGTATTTCGAATTTTGATCTACGAGCTACGTGCTACGTACAATAGTGGAAATTTCCAGCTTTCCTACATCGTTCTCATGATATTTCATTTACAAATATTTTCACAGGAACGCAACCCACACGGAGCGTCAGAAAACGCTGGTGGACATGTGGTCCAACTTGTTCAACACGTTGAAAGAAGTAGAGGCTGCTGCAGCCGCTGCCGCTGCTGCTGAGACACCTAGAAGTGTCAAGGTTAGTATAAGCATAGCAATTTCTGTAGAAAATTGATTCGCTTGTACGAGCGTATGCATTCAAGCATCTCTTTAAATATGTTTACTGCTCGTTATTCGCTCGTAAGGTATTTTATCTCAAAATGTTCTATTACTTTAAGCTCTCTATTTTTCGTTTTTCATTCTTTAAATTTTTCTAAACCATATGGATCTTACAGGCTTTCCTAGGATTCGCACAAAATTATTGTGCAAAGTACGAGACATATAGGGAAAAGAAGCTGTTTAAACTGCTGAGTCCAGAGTAAAGTGATTCACTATATAATACTAGCGTATATGTGGTTTCTTAAAGAAGTCAAAACAAGACTTCGGCCCCATAAGGGGTTATCGATCGATCAGAAGTGGCGGGCGGTAGAAAATGAGGGGTCGGTGGGGCTAGAGTGGCCAACTAGAAAATCGATAACCGTCCATCCACCCCAGACAGGCGATCGAGAAGAAGAGGGGGTGTGCTACCGGGGTAAGTGTGAAGATTCAGGGCCGACAAAAATCTATAAAAAAACACCTAGACAAAGCAATCGATAAAAAGCACAAACACCCTTACCTTTAGAAGAGGGGAGAAAGCAGGCAGGCATCAGTTCCATAAAACAAAGTTTATGATGAAATCGACAGATACTCTAATGCTTACTTAACTTCAATAAATTTGATTGTATACTAGTTAGGTCGAAGTGCAGTCCGGAAAAATTGCCAACGAGGAGCGAAGCGAGCGAAGCGAGCGTAGCTCCTCGTTGGCAATTTTTTCGGACAAACGAGACCGAGATAAGATGTCCCGGAGACTCCCCCAACGTAAAATCAACGTTTTAGAAAATAAAATTGATGCAGAGTTAAAACCACTTGAGATGAAACCATGTGTGACCCCTCTATGGACGTAAAACATTTAGGGCTACAAGATGTGTGACGTGAAAGTTCCATAGCAACGCGTCTTGGTTGCCATGGCAACAAAAAAGTGACTTTTTTTAGACCCGTCCAAATCTTGAATCTCAAAAAATAAGGATTCACAATATGGAGTCAAAAATTGATTGAACCCAACTTTTGGCGAATTTTCAGACCTTCAAGACACTGATTGGTTATTTTCCGCTAAATGCTTACCTTGATAGGTAATTCTGTAAAAGTGTGTTTTTTAAGTGTCAAAAAATGCGCATTTTTATCAACTTTCAACTGACGCAGCTCAAAGGTCGCGCGTCAGCGCGACCTTTGAGCTGCGTCATTCTAACAATGGCACCTGGGACTCTTACATGACGCACGACTTTAACCAAGATACTCACTTTAACTGTACATTCGCACCTGTTAATTACATTCGAATATTCGACGGGTAGGTATTCGAACCGAAATAAAGGAAATTCAACCTTGTTGCGAGACTCTAAAAAGTACATGAATGCGGTCATTTAGGTAAGATCTACATGTTTATAATACATTTTGAGCCGTTTCGTTGCACTGACTCTGAGCCATACACTGCTAAAGTCGATAAACGTGATTTAGGCTATTTTTATGTATTTTTCATGATACAAATGTACAAAAAATAAGAAACGACGACATGCTAGGAAAATCAGACTTTTTAGGCAAGGTGCACAACTAAATTGCGCACAATATGTATATTTTGAAATTTCGTCTTAGTTTATTGAAGTCGCTGCCGGTACAGAAATGTACTTTAACGACGGTACGGGGGCTTGCATATCGAACATACTTTTTAGCCTGTAACTTTTGAGCGGATTACCGGAGCGCGACGCGCTTGGTGTCATTGAACTACATTTTAGATGTACTTTAATTTGAATGTATGTTCGCTGTCATTGCACGATGCGTTGTACACCTCAGGTCAGGTCACGTGACTTGCTGGAAATGAAATAATGACTTTGTACCTATACTAAGGATAGGTGAAGCGTAAGAATGAACCAAAATTTGTACTTATTAGAAACACCTAGATGACTACTGTCAGAAAAAATGATATTCACGTCTGTCAGTTGCAAAATTTTGTTATAATTGACTTTTAAAATCGAAAAACGTGATTTTGTGCAAAAACAACCTATATGAGCACACATAGGGTGAAAAATTTATTGATTTTCGCTATGAGGTTCTTAGCTTCCAAGAGCACTATTGTGCCCAGTAAACACGTACAGATGACTGCTATCTTCGTTAGTGTGCGAAAATTCGTATTTTTACGCTAATAACATTTACCGAATTACGAGGTTCCGGTGTTATGCGTTTTTTTGCTATATTTCACGCTGCCATTTATTAACGATGCTACGCCAGGCCTTCAGTGTGGTGTCAATAGTTAGCATTTAAAAAGTGCTTTAATTTGAGTGTATGTTCGCTGGCATTGCACGATGCGTTGTACACCTCAGGCCAGGTCACGTGACTTGCTGGAAATGAAATAATGACTTTGTACCTATACTAAGGATAGGTGAAGCATAAGAATGACCCATATTAGTACTTATTAGAAACATCTAGATGAATACTCTCAGAAAAAGTGACATTCACGTCTGTCAGTTGCAAAAAAAATTTTTAATTGACTCTCAAAATCGAAAAACGTGATTTTGTGCAAAAACAACCCATTTGAGCACTACATAGGGCGGA
Source organism: Macrostomum lignano (assembly GCA_002269645.1). Taxonomy (NCBI): domain Eukaryota; kingdom Metazoa; phylum Platyhelminthes; family Macrostomidae; genus Macrostomum; species Macrostomum lignano. The sequence continues at coordinate 148,064 of NIVC01000335.1, forward strand.
AAATATATTAATTTTCGCTATGAGGTTCTTAGCTTCCAAGAGCACTATTGTGCCCAGTAAACACGTACAGATGACTGCCATCTTCGTTAGTGTGCGAAAATTCGTATTTTGACGCTATTAACATTTTACCGAATTACGAGGTTCCGGTACTATGCGTTTTTTTGCTATATTTCACGCTGCCATTTATTAACTATCCTACGCCAGGCCTTCAGTGTAGTGTCAATAAATAGCATTTAGCAAGTGCTTTAAGATGACATCATGCGCATTGCGTTGCGTAAAAGTGTGGGTCCACAGTTTCGTAACAAGTTAAAATGACCTGATTTCGCAAAAATCTTTAAAACAAAAAATACCAAATAGGTAACTAAAAAGCCTTTTGAAACTGAATAAAAAATGCACATAAAAGTGCTATTTTGTAACGTAAAAAGTCTTGCGTCCTGCAAAAATCTTCTATGGTGACTTTTTGGAGCCGTGAAGTGTAAAAACGTGCGCATTTTTAAAGCTGTTGAACTTACTTTTTGAGGTATATTTTGAAAATAGGCATTTTATAAATTGTATAACAAAATTTAATTGAAGAAAGCAATAAGGTAAAATAGAATTCGAAATTATTTAATTTTGAAATAATTAAACTGTACATTTCAGTCGTTCTGTTCCTTATAATTTCTACAAAAATTTAAATTTAAATCGGTTATGTTAACAGTAGTTTATTGCTGTAGGACAAATTTGACCCCAAATTTTCAAAGCAACTTATCTAAGCAAACGCTATCTAAATCTGAAATATTTTCAAGCTTCAATCTGTAGCTATAATATTCGGTTTTGTTACGCTATTTATTCGTATCCTACTACATTATATATAATTATTGTACAATATATTATATTCTACAAGTACAAGTTTTAATTGTAATATATTCAATTGTTATCAGTTTTACACTGTAAGTGTAAGCTTCAAATTTTATTTGAAATATAACTGAAGTATAGTACTTTAATATTATTTTATAGCTAATTAATTGTATTCTGCCAAATATTTACGTTTTTTTTCTCTGCTTTGCTTTTTGCTCCATATTTTTATAAATTATAGTCATATTTACATATATCTTTTAAAAGTACTCATCCTTTCACATTTTATTTTGTAGTTATCAGTCAAATTTAACTTGAATTTTCCTTTTGTTTGCATAATTTTGACTTAAGACTTTAGTTTTGAAGTAAGTATTCTTTTTATTTCTTCATATGTTTAGCATAGTACAAATATCTGTAGTACTCTGCTTAATGGTAGAAGTTTGTGGACACTTTTTATAAATTCTGCTCAATTTATTATAAATTTAGCATTTTTGCTAGACAATATATACATGCCAATGCTCCTTATATCAAGCAATGCTTGAAAGTGCTAGACACTTAGTTTATGGTGAATTTTTACCAAGGGATGTTTTTTTGCTGATATAGAATTCCTAGAAGCATGTACAAAAACATGGAATATGCCTGAAAAAACTCTAGAAAATATGCACTAAATCCAAGAAAAAATGTTGAAAGCACAAAAACTACATGGCACACACCGCCTATATGCCAGTATATTATGCTGCAGCATATTAATCCACAATCCAGTAGCAGTGCTAGTGTTCGTAGTTTAACTAAATTTGCCACCAGAAAAGAGTTGAGTTAACTTGGTAAAGAGTAGCATGTTTTCTGTGTTTAGCTAATTAGTTTCTTTATCATTCTGAAATATTTACTAACATGTTTATTTAGACAGGATGGGCAACGACAAAAACAGCATCAAGGACAACACTAGCATTAACAAGGATACAAGTGCTTCTTCTGTTGCTGCCAATAGTAAGTTTTGTACATTTGTTGCAACTTGCAGGTGATAGGTGCTACTTTCAGGAATAGTTTCAAAGCAATCCTACCTTTATTATTAATATTCACACCTTAGGAAACCAGCTTTTACTAGCATTCTTGGCTGCCCATTTGGGCAACAGACAAACTAAAAAGTTCCTGCACTACACAATTTATTTACCAAACAATAAATCTCAATTGTTCACACTATAACTCACACTGAATAGTTCACAGGTAATTCTGTAAAAAAGTGTTTTTCAGATGTCTAAAAATGTGAATTTTTCAAACTCTTAACTGACGCAGCTCAAATCAATAGTTCACACTCAATAGTTTAGATTGAATAGTTTCGCCTGAATAGTTTTGACAGACAGAATAATTTCAACTGAATAGTTACAACTGAATAGTTTAGACTTAATAATCTTGACTGAGTAGTTTTGACTGAATAGTGTGAACTCAATAGTTTCGACTGAGTAGTTTCGACTGAATAGTTTCGACAAAGGGAATAAATTCAATTGGAATCTGACCTTGTTTGACAGATCATTAAAATAATTATAGAAACTCTATTTTCGAATGTTTAACACCCTTAGAATTTGAGCAGATTTAAGAAATTTTGACCACTGTATAATCAGTGCAAAATCTGCAATAGTTTAGAAAAAACGCTATCAAAATTGATCAAGAATGGCACGCTCTAGAGCGAAATAGATGGACAGACATATATATATATATATATATAGGTAGATTTATAAATTTCTTTTTTACTGTGACTTTAAACAGGTGCGAAAAAGTGCGGACGGCCGAAGAAGAAAAACTGGAGCCGCTCCAAGAATAATATTAAAGTTGCTGCTGTCGGTGATTTAACTGCTGGCGAAGAACAGATTCAAGAGCCAGATGTACAACCGGAAGCTGCTGCTGCCTCTTCTATTGCCGCTGCTGGGACTAAAGCTGGTGCTTCTGCTGATGCTGCTGCTAAAACTGAGTCTGTGATTAAGCTGGACGAGGCTGGTCTGGCTGCCCTGCTAGCTGAACATGATGCTGCTCTGGCCGACGCTCTGGCTGCTTCGGAATACCCCGTGGTCGAAGGTGATGCTGAAGTGCCCAATTCTGGTGCTGCTTACAATGAGCAACTTATAGGCTACTTGAGTGCTGGTGAGAGTTTTATTTTTTATTGAATTTCTATGCATAGTACAAGTTAATTTTCTTTCTTACATCTGACTTTGCTTGCGAATATTGAAAATTAGATTTTAGTGTTTACGACTTGTGCAAAATACAATTAATGCTCAATTCCTTAAAATTATCATACCTCACTGTTTAAGAGTTGTATTCTTTTACAGATGAAACAGGTGCTACTGCAATGGATTTTGCCGAAGGTCATGTAACTGCTGCTGTACAAGTCCAACCTGTATGGGTTCCTTTTTCTTCGTGTCGCGTTGAGAATGTACGAGGTGACGGCAACTGTTTTTTCACGGCCATATTGAGACAATTACAAGAACTGCCAGGTTTTTCCGCCTATCAATCGCTAAGCGTAGAAGATTTTCGAGATGCGGTTGCTGCAGAATTCGAGCAATGGGTGCATCGCGATGTCAATAATCAGGAAAGAATTATGCAAACAGGACTGAATTGGGAAAAAGTGCGCGACGATACAAGGCGTCCCCGTATGTACGTGCCATGCGGAGTTCCAGAACTAATTGGTGAACTGTTGCGGCTAGAAGTGTTTATTTATCAGTCAAACATGCTTAATCTAGCGCGGCCTGGCCATTATTCCCGACCGAATATTGGAGAACGTTTGGCTACTATTCGATTGTTGTTTAATCCTGGTAGTCAACACTACGAAATCGTTCGTGTCAATGATTTGGAAGTTAATGAAGCAAGCTCAGTTCGGCCGACTGGCCAAGGAGATTTGAGCGCCAAGAATGTGGAAATGCCCCTCTCAACGAGAATGTTCATGTTGTCGAAGATCCTGTTGTAATGATGCCACCTCCAGCTCCACCAATGACGCCTTTTGAAAAGGTTGCAGACTGGACCCGAGTTCAAAGTAGGCATTGGAAGGGACGTTGTAGAAATCAAGCAAAGTCCTTGGAAAATAATACGAGTTTGTTTGCGCATCCGAATTCATATGAAGTGCTTCGGATCGGAACAACTCTGTCTGGAATTGGAATGTCGATCTTGACGCGGAGGATAGCGCAGAGTCAGTTGAAATTGAGCATGTGTCAGAGTCAGTTAAAAGTGATCGTGTGTCAGAGTCCGTGCCATCAAATGTTCCGCGGCGCAGTCGGCGTAAAAAGGATGTTGGGAAGGCAAGTTGCGCTACGCGTCGGAGTAGTCGACTGAGCGCTAAAGCAAACACATTAGAGTCTGTGTCTGTTGCAGCCTCTAGTGTATCTGGTCAGAGCTTATTGAGAAGAAGCAGTCGCACTCGGAGAGCACCATGTTGCAGTTGCATCGGTTGTGGCGACTCAGTTTCGGCGGTTTCAAGCGTTTCTTGCCATTTGGAAAAAGGAAGAGGTCGAGAAAAGAAGAGCGACGTTGTACCAAGTGCTCCTACTCGTCGCAGCGAGCGTTTGAAAAACCAGCAGCAAGTGGTCAACTATGCAAATTCTTTACCACGGAAACAGAGATTGACAAACGCAGAAAATCATATCTGCGAACCCGTTCGATCGTCGCCTAGGAAGACGGCACCTTTGCAGCAGGAGCAGCAAGATAAACGTCAGTCTGATAATATTCCAGCTACTTCTACGTATTCATCACCACGAAAGACACGTGCTACTCAGGAGAAGCCTGATGAAGCGATCCGTTCGTCACCCAGAAAGCGGCCTACAATGGAGCAGCAGCCAGCTAAAGAAAATGTTCCGCAGAGCAGCACTTCAGAAGAGAGCGCTCAAGATGCTCCAATTGTTGAAGATGAAATCGGAGATCCTAATCTGCCAAAGTGCCTTCGCAATCCGTTCACAGACCAGTTCAAAAAGATGAGGCAAGACTTTTTCAATGAAAACATAACAAAAGTATCACATTTGAAACAGTGCTACGTGTGTAGGGAAAAGTTTCCTGGAAAATATTTTAGCATCGATTCTGAAGACATGTGCGATCGTTGTTTCAGAGATGACAATGAGCCGAAATCGTTTAGCCAAGAAAACAATGCGATTCCGATGTTGGAGCAGCCAGAAGATTTGCAAGATTTGAGTGTAGCAGAGCAAATGTTGATTTCGCCAGTTTTGTCGGTTATTGTTGTGGTACAAATTTTTCCCAAAAGCAAACAAAATCGAGAGGACACGGAATCATGTTGCCTCAAGATCAGTCGCACGTTTTGCGAGAGCTGCCAAGACGATCTCTGCAGTTGTTTTAATGTACGACGAAAGAGCCCGTGTTCAGCCTGGAGAAGCGCAAAGCGGCACAATGAACAATTTGCGAGTTCGACGCGACAAAGTGACTAATGCGATGCGCTATTTAATGGCAAACAACAAGTACTTTAGACAGTATCAGGTTTCAATGAATAATGATGCGTTGCTACATCTGCCTGAAGATGGTTATGCTCATCAAGTAGAAGGTATGATTGTCGAAATGCAGTCTGACAATGAAGTGAATTTCGAGGCGGCACAGCAAGAAGGCGGCTCAGCCAGAGCTGAGCGATTGCAGCAACAAGTAGAAAAAAATGCGGACGAGACGAACGAGCTCGAGGAAACAATTAGTTCGCTGTTGGAGACTCCTTTGCGTCGATTGGAATCGGCAGTACGAGACAAATTTTTGAGTGAAAAATTGAAATGGCCAGCAAGAAGCAACGAGCCGGTAAACGAATTTCAGGATGAAGGATATTTTACATTGGCTTATCCTCATCTCTTTCCGGATGGAGCAGGAGATTATAGTACGCCACGTAATTTTGGACTAAGTTTGGGCGACTATGCAAAGCATTTGATGCAATTCCGGTGTCCAAGATTTCGTACCGATTTGCGGTTTAAATTTTACATTGAAAATATGGTGATGCGTTGGAGGGCGCTGGAAGTTGGTCGCGTGTTTGTACACGACAACAAGTATGCTGGATTAAGTGCCAAGGAAATGATTGAAGCACTAAATGACCCGGCAGTATTGGCTAGCGTGTCAGTTCGAGCATCAGATTTGCGAGGCACAAGCGCTTATTGGCAGAGTAAAGGACGGCAATTGGAAGCCATGATTCGAACGCTTGGTGTTCCTCATTTTTTCGTGACACTATCGGCAGCAGATGTACATTGGCCAGAGTTGCAGCATGCCTGGGGAATCGATGCAGAGCAATATGAAAGCAATGTAGAACTAAGAGCAGAAATGTTGTCAAAGTTGCAAAAAGATCCGGAATGGCAGACACTGTGTTTTGGTTGCGATTTGAAACATGTTTGAAACGTTTTTTGGTCGAGCACTGGAAAGTAAACGATTATTGGTTTCGCATAGAATATCAGAGTCCGGAAGTCCACACGTTCACGGTTGCATTTGGATGCCAGATGGTGTTGATGTGACATCGAATACATTGAATGCAGAAGAATTGACGAGCTTTTGTTGACAAGTACATCTGTAGTTGGAATTTGGCCATGGGACGAATCGGATTATGGAAATCAAGTTTTGAATGGCAGTTTAGCAGGTCAAGGTCATCCAGCTCAACTGAAACCGGAAGAGATTGAAAATGACAAGCAAGATTTGCAGTAATTTCGCATTTGACAGAGAGGCACACTATTTGCAGTAAAAAGTGCTTGCGAACAGTAAAAGGCAACACAAGAGTGCGATTCAAGTATCGCGCGAGCCGCAGGAAAAGACTGTTGCAAAGCGAGTATCCCGTTTAAATTGGCAAGTTGAGACGCAGGCAACGACGAGCGAATGATTTCTCACAGTCCGCAGTTGCTGTGCATGTGGAGAGCCAATGTCGATGTTCAAATGATTTCGTCCGTGAAGAATTTGATTCGCTATTTGATCAAGTATGCCGACAAAAGCGAAAAGGAGTCGGATTATATGGCGGAGCTGACAAAGCGTCTTCATAAGGAGTTGGAAGATAATGCAGAACAGAATGCCGATAACAATTTCAGCGAGCAACACTGCAAGGCGTGTTGTACAACAAACACTTGATGGCGCAAGTTAGCGCGTGATTATTCGGCGCAAGAGGCAATGCATTT
>NIVC01000336.1:0-20995 GCA_002269645.1 Macrostomum lignano
GAGCCGTGCAGAACCGGTGAGTCTTGGGTGGGTGAGTTTGGGGGGGGACTAAGCGATACGCTACGCTACCTCGCACTGTGCTGTGACATAATCCCACTCTGATCACTACTCTACCCAAATCAATTCTAGTTTACTTAACTCCAATCTACTCTACTCTATTCTACTCTACTTTTCTCTACTCGACTCCACCTTACTAAAAATCTACTCTTTTTTAGAGGCAGGGGGGTTGTGTGCACCCTGGCGCACTTTAAGCGACATTGTCAACACAACCGGCGAGAGGCATTACTGCCATTCCGCTGACTCCCCTGAGCAGGCATACAAGCGCGCGGATACGTACGCAGGCACACACTCACACAGGAGTGTACAGCGGCCCTAACTTTATTTTATCGTTAGGCATGTACACTTCCCTGCCGCTTGGGGGGTTGGCTCTCAAGGCCGTTAATTGCACGAGCAGAGCAAGCCGAGATTCCAATTCAGCCCCAAATTAATGTGACTGCACTTGGAATCGAGCCTGGGTCGCTGGCACACCAGAGCCTGCGCTAGACCGCTGGGCTGCGCCCCCTACTCTACTCTACGGATCTATTCTGCTCTACTCTACTCCACTCTACTTCACTATACTCTACTCCACTTCTGCTCCTCTTTACTCTACTCTAACCCACTCCACTCTACTCTAAATTAATCTAGTCTACTCTACTCCGTTCTACTCTACTCTACTCTACTCGGACTCTACTTTATCAACAGTACAACGCCAACAACATTAACTAGTGACATTTCAGCTTATATCTGTCACGTGACGAGTCTGATAAGCTAATCTTTATGCCTCCCACTACTACTCAAGCAAAGCCTCCACCCCCAGATAGGCACTGATACTCAATCATGAGAATTATGGATAGCTGATTGTTAGTGACTCATAGCCCAACCCTTTTATAATCAGGTAAATTCATAACCGTTTCAATCAATTTAAAAGCTGGGTGCTGGGCTCAGAGAAAGAGAGAGACTGTAAACCGGCGCCTAATTAATTATTCATTAGGCTTTGAATGCCCATTGGAATGTCCAGGAGTGCAGAATTAGGAGTAGCTAAATACAATAGTATTCCTCTAAACCCCAAATTCAGCTTTACAATTTATACTGGGCAGATAAGGCGCGTTTCTGCGTTTATCTTGGCTACTCATACAGCTGAAGTTAGCACGCCTTCTGTTTGATGAATTTGATCACGCGTTTTTAGTAAAACCTAGTCTGAATACTAGTCTAGTCTAGTTAGGTCGAAGTGCAGTCCGGAAAAATTGCCAACGAGGAGCGAAGCGAGCGAAGCGAGCGTAGCTCCTCGTTGGCAATTTTTTCGGACAAACGAGACCGAGATAAGATGTCCCGGAGACTCCCCCAACGTAAAATCAACGTTTTAGAAAATAAAATTGATGCAGAGTTAAAACCACTTGAGATGAAACCATGTGTGACCCCTCTATGGACGTAAAACATTTAGGGCTACAAGATGTGTGACGTGAAAGTTCCATAGCAACGCGTCTTGGTTGCCATGGCAACAAAAAAAGTGACTTTTTTTAGACCCGTCCAAATCTTGAATCTCAAAAAATAAGGATTCACAATATGGAGTCAAAAATTGATTGAACCCAACTTTTGGCGAATTTTCAGACCTTCAAGACACTGATTGGTTATTTTCCGCTAAATGCTTACCTTGATAGGTAATTCTGTAAAAGTGTGTTTTTTAAGTGTCAAAAAATGCGCATTTTTATCAACTTTCAACTGACGCAGCTCAAAGGTCGCGCGTCAGCGCGACCTTTGAGCTGCGTCATTCTAACAATGGCACCTGGGACTCTTACATGACGCACGACTTTAACCAAGATACTCACTTTAACTGTACATTCGCACCTGTTAATTACATTCGAATATTCGACGGGTAGGTATTCGAACCGAAATAAAGGAAATTCAACCTTGTTGCGAGACTCTAAAAAGTACATGAATGCGGTCATTTAGGTAAGATCTACATGTTTATAATACATTTTTAGCCGTTTCGTTGCACTGACTCTGAGCCATACACTGCTAAAGTCGATAAACGTGATTTAGGCTATTTTTATGTATTTTTCATGATACAAATGTACAAAAAATAAGAAACGACGACATGCTAGGAAAATCAGACTTTTTAGGCAAGGTGCACAACTAAATTGCGCACAATATGTATATTTTGAAATTTCGTCTTAGTTTATTGAAGTCGCTGCCGGTACAGAAATGTACTTTAACGACGGTACGGGGGCTTGCATATCGAACATACTTTTTAGCCTGTAACTTTTGAGCGGATTACCGGAGCGCGACGCGCTTGGTGTCATTGAACTACATTTTAGATGTACTTTAATTTGAATGTATGTTCGCTGTCATTGCACGATGCGTTGTACACCTCAGGTCAGGTCACGTGACTTGCTGGAAATGAAATAATGACTTTGTACCTATACTAAGGATAGGTGAAGCGTAAGAATGAACCAAAATTTGTACTTATTAGAAACACCTAGATGACTACTGTCAGAAAAAATGATATTCACGTCTGTCAGTTGCAAAATTTTGTTATAATTGACTTTTAAAATCGAAAAACGTGATTTTGTGCAAAAACAACCTATATGAGCACACATAGGGTGAAAAATTTATTGATTTTCGCTATGAGGTTCTTAGCTTCCAAGAGCACTATTGTGCCCAGTAAAACGTACAGATGACTGCTATCTTCGTTAGTGTGCGAAAATTCGTATTTTTACGCTAATAACATTTACCGAATTACGAGGTTCCGGTGTTATGCGTTTTTTTGCTATATTTCACGCTGCCATTTATTAACGATGCTACGCCAGGCCTTCAGTGTGGTGTCAATAGTTAGCATTTAAAAAGTGCTTTAATTTGAGTGTATGTTCGCTGGCATTGCACGATGCGTTGTACACCTCAGGCCAGGTCACGTGACTTGCTGGAAATGAAATAATGACTTTGTACCTATACTAAGGATAGGTGAAGCATAAGAATGACCCATATTAGTACTTATTAGAAACATCTAGATGAATACTCTCAGAAAAAGTGACATTCACGTCTGTCAGTTGCAAAAAAAATTTTTAATTGACTCTCAAAATCGAAAAACGTGATTTTGTGCAAAAACAACCCATTTGAGCACTACATAGGGCGGAAAATATATTAATTTTCGCTATGAGGTTCTTAGCTTCCAAGAGCACTATTGTGCCCAGTAAACACGTACAGATGACTGCCATCTTCGTTAGTGTGCGAAAATTCGTAGTTTGACGCTATTAACATTTTACCGAATTACGAGGTTCCGGTACTATGCGTTTTTTTGCTATATTTCACGCTGCCATTTATTAACTATCCTACGCCAGGCCTTCAGTGTAGTGTCAATAAATAGCATTTAGCAAGTGCTTTAAGATGACATCATGCGCATTGCGTTGCGTAAAAGTGTGGGTCCACAGTTTCGTAACAAGTTAAAATGACCTGATTTCGCAAAAATCTTTAAAACAAAAAATACCAAATAGGTAACTAAAAAGCCTTTTGAAACTGAATAAAAAATGCACATAAAAGTGCTATTTTGTAACGTAAAAAGTCTTGCGTCCTGCAAAAATCTTCTATGGTGACTTTTTGGAGCCGTGAAGTGTAAAAACGTGCGCATTTTTAAAGCTGTTGAACTTACTTTTTGAGGTATATTTTGAAAATAGGCATTTTATAAATTGTATAACAAAATTTAATTGAAGAAAGCAATAAGGTAAAATAGAATTCGAAATTATTTAATTTTGAAATAATTAAACTGTACATTTCAGTCGTTCTGTTCCTTATAATTTCTACAAAAATTTAAATTTAAATCGGTTATGTTAACAGTAGTTTATTGCTGTAGGACAAATTTGACCCCAAATTTTCAAAGCAACTTATCTAAGCAAACGCTATCTAAATCTGAAATATTTTCAAGCTTCAATCTGTAGCTATAATATTCGGTTTTGTTACGCTATTTATTCGTATCCTACTACATTATATATAATTATTGTACAATATATTATATTCTACAAGTACAAGTTTTAATTGTAATATATTCAATTGTTATCAGTTTTACACTGTAAGTGTAAGCTTCAAATTTTATTTGAAATATAACTGAAGTATAGTACTTTAATATTATTTTATAGCTAATTAATTGTATTCTGCCAAATATTTACGTTTTTTTTCTCTGCTTTGCTTTTTGCTTTGAGCTGCGTCATTCTAACAATGGCACCTGGGACTCTTACATGACGCACGACTTTAACCAAGATACTCACTTTAACTGTACATTCGCACCTGTTAATTACATTCGAATATTCGACGGGTAGGTATTCGAACCGAAATAAAGGAAATTCAACCTTGTTGCGAGACTCTAAAAAGTACATGAATGCGGTCATTTAGGTAAGATCTACATGTTTATAATACATTTTGAGCCGTTTCGTTGCACTGACTCTGAGCCATACACTGCTAAAGTCGATAAACGTGATTTAGGCTATTTTTATGTATTTTTCATGATACAAATGTACAAAAAATAAGAAACGACGACATGCTAGGAAAATCAGACTTTTTAGGCAAGGTGCACAACTAAATTGCGCACAATATGTATATTTTGAAATTTCGTCTTAGTTTATTGAAGTCGCTGCCGGTACAGAAATGTACTTTAACGACGGTACGGGGGGCTTGCATATCGAACATACTTTTTAGCCTGTAACTTTTGAGCGGATTACCGGAGCGCGACGCGCTTGGTGTCATTGAACTACATTTTAGATGTACTTTAATTTGAATGTATGTTCGCTGTCATTGCACGATGCGTTGTACACCTCAGGTCAGGTCACGTGACTTGCTGGAAATGAAATAATGACTTTGTACCTATACTAAGGATAGGTGAAGCGTAAGAATGAACCAAAATTTGTACTTATTAGAAACACCTAGATGACTACTGTCAGAAAAAATGATATTCACGTCTGTCAGTTGCAAAATTTTGTTATAATTGACTTTTAAAATCGAAAAACGTGATTTTGTGCAAAAACAACCTATATGAGCACACATAGGGTGAAAAATTTATTGATTTTCGCTATGAGGTTCTTAGCTTCCAAGAGCACTATTGTGCCCAGTAAACACGTACAGATGACTGCTATCTTCGTTAGTGTGCGAAAATTCGTATTTTTACGCTAATAACATTTACCGAATTACGAGGTTCCGGTGTTATGCGTTTTTTTGCTATATTTCACGCTGCCATTTATTAACGATGCTACGCCAGGCCTTCAGTGTGGTGTCAATAGTTAGCATTTAAAAAGTGCTTTAATTTGAGTGTATGTTCGCTGGCATTGCACGATGCGTTGTACACCTCAGGCCAGGTCACGTGACTTGCTGGAAATGAAATAATGACTTTGTACCTATACTAAGGATAGGTGAAGCATAAGAATGACCCATATTAGTACTTATTAGAAACATCTAGATGAATACTCTCAGAAAAAGTGACATTCACGTCTGTCAGTTGCAAAAAAAATTTTTAATTGACTCTCAAAATCGAAAAACGTGATTTTGTGCAAAAACAACCCATTTGAGCACTACATAGGGCGGAAAATATATTAATTTTCGCTATGAGGTTCTTAGCTTCCAAGAGCACTATTGTGCCCAGTAAACACGTACAGATGACTGCCATCTTCGTTAGTGTGCGAAAATTCGTATTTTGACGCTATTAACATTTTACCGAATTACGAGGTTCCGGTACTATGCGTTTTTTTGCTATATTTCACGCTGCCATTTATTAACTATCCTACGCCAGGCCTTCAGTGTAGTGTCAATAAATAGCATTTAGCAAGTGCTTTAAGATGACATCATGCGCATTGCGTTGCGTAAAAGTGTGGGTCCACAGTTTCGTAACAAGTTAAAATGACCTGATTTCGCAAAAATCTTTAAAACAAAAAATACCAAATAGGTAACTAAAAAGCCTTTTGAAACTGAATAAAAAATGCACATAAAAGTGCTATTTTGTAACGTAAAAAGTCTTGCGTCCTGCAAAAATCTTCTATGGTGACTTTTTGGAGCCGTGAAGTGTAAAAACGTGCGCATTTTTAAAGCTGTTGAACTTACTTTTTGAGGTATATTTTGAAAATAGGCATTTTATAAATTGTATAACAAAATTTAATTGAAGAAAGCAATAAGGTAAAATAGAATTCGAAATTATTTAATTTTGAAATAATTAAACTGTACATTTCAGTCGTTCTGTTCCTTATAATTTCTACAAAAATTTAAATTTAAATCGGTTATGTTAACAGTAGTTTATTGCTGTAGGACAAATTTGACCCCAAATTTTCAAAGCAACTTATCTAAGCAAACGCTATCTAAATCTGAAATATTTTCAAGCTTCAATCTGTAGCTATAATATTCGGTTTTGTTACGCTATTTATTCGTATCCTACTACATTATATATAATTATTGTACAATATATTATATTCTACAAGTACAAGTTTTAATTGTAATATATTCAATTGTTATCAGTTTTACACTGTAAGTGTAAGCTTCAAATTTTATTTGAAATATAACTGAAGTATAGTACTTTAATATTATTTTATAGCTAATTAATTGTATTCTGCCAAATATTTACGTTTTTTTTCTCTGCTTTGCTTTTTGCTCCATATTTTTATAAATTATAGTCATATTTACATATATCTTTTAAAAGTACTCATCCTTTCACATTTTATTTTGTAGTTATCAGTCAAATTTAACTTGAATTTTCCTTTTGTTTGCATAATTTTGACTTAAGACTTTAGTTTTGAAGTAAGTATTCTTTTTATTTCTTCATATGTTTAGCATAGTACAAATATCTGTAGTACTCTGCTTAATGGTAGAAGTTTGTGGACACTTTTTATAAATTCTGCTCAATTTATTATAAATTTAGCATTTTTGCTAGACAATATATACATGCCAATGCTCCTTATATCAAGCAATGCTTGAAAGTGCTAGACACTTAGTTTATGGTGAATTTTTACCAAGGGATGTTTTTTTGCTGATATAGAATTCCTAGAAGCATGTACAAAAACATGGAATATGCCTGAAAAAACTCTAGAAAATATGCACTAAATCCAAGAAAAAATGTTGAAAGCACAAAAACTACATGGCACACACCGCCTATATGCCAGTATATTATGCTGCAGCATATTAATCCACAATCCAGTAGCAGTGCTAGTGTTCGTAGTTTAACTAAATTTGCCACCAGAAAAGAGTTGAGTTAACTTGGTAAAGAGTAGCATGTTTTCTGTGTTTAGCTAATTAGTTTCTTTATCATTCTGAAATATTTACTAACATGTTTATTTAGACAGGATGGGCAACGACAAAAACAGCATCAAGGACAACACTAGCATTAACAAGGATACAAGTGCTTCTTCTGTTGCTGCCAATAGTAAGTTTTGTACATTTGTTGCAACTTGCAGGTGATAGGTGCTACTTTCAGGAATAGTTTCAAAGCAATCCTACCTTTATTATTAATATTCACACCTTAGGAAACCAGCTTTTACTAGCATTCTTGGCTGCCCATTTGGGCAACAGACAAACTAAAAAGTTCCTGCACTACACAATTTATTTACCAAACAATAAATCTCAATTGTTCACACTATAACTCACACTGAATAGTTCACAGGTAATTCTGTAAAAAAGTGTTTTTCAGATGTCTAAAAATGTGAATTTTTCAAACTCTTAACTGACGCAGCTCAAATCAATAGTTCACACTCAATAGTTTAGATTGAATAGTTTCGCCTGAATAGTTTTGACAGACAGAATAATTTCAACTGAATAGTTACAACTGAATAGTTTAGACTTAATAATCTTGACTGAGTAGTTTTGACTGAATAGTGTGAACTCAATAGTTTCGACTGAGTAGTTTCGACTGAATAGTTTCGACAAAGGGAATAAATTCAATTGGAATCTGACCTTGTTTGACAGATCATTAAAATAATTATAGAAACTCTATTTTCGAATGTTTAACACCCTTAGAATTTGAGCAGATTTAAGAAATTTTGACCACTGTATAATCAGTGCAAAATCTGCAATAGTTTAGAAAAAACGCTATCAAAATTGATCAAGAATGGCACGCTCTAGAGCGAAATAGATGGACAGACATATATATATATATATATATATAGGTAGATTTATAAATTTCTTTTTTACTGTGACTTTAAACAGGTGCGAAAAAGTGCGGACGGCCGAAGAAGAAAAACTGGAGCCGCTCCAAGAATAATATTAAAGTTGCTGCTGTCGGTGATTTAACTGCTGGCGAAGAACAGATTCAAGAGCCAGATGTACAACCGGAAGCTGCTGCTGCCTCTTCTATTGCCGCTGCTGGGACTAAAGCTGGTGCTTCTGCTGATGCTGCTGCTAAAACTGAGTCTGTGATTAAGCTGGACGAGGCTGGTCTGGCTGCCCTGCTAGCTGAACATGATGCTGCTCTGGCCGACGCTCTGGCTGCTTCGGAATACCCCGTGGTCGAAGGTGATGCTGAAGTGCCCAATTCTGGTGCTGCTTACAATGAGCAACTTATAGGCTACTTGAGTGCTGGTGAGAGTTTTATTTTTTATTGAATTTCTATGCATAGTACAAGTTAATTTTCTTTCTTACATCTGACTTTGCTTGCGAATATTGAAAATTAGATTTTAGTGTTTACGACTTGTGCAAAATACAATTAATGCTCAATTCCTTAAAATTATCATACCTCACTGTTTAAGAGTTGTATTCTTTTACAGATGAAACAGGTGCTACTGCAATGGATTTTGCCGAAGGTCATGTAACTGCTGCTGTACAAGTCCAACCTGTATGGGTTCCTTTTTCTTCGTGTCGCGTTGAGAATGTACGAGGTGACGGCAACTGTTTTTTCACGGCCATATTGAGACAATTACAAGAACTGCCAGGTTTTTCCGCCTATCAATCGCTAAGCGTAGAAGATTTTCGAGATGCGGTTGCTGCAGAATTCGAGCAATGGGTGCATCGCGATGTCAATAATCAGGAAAGAATTATGCAAACAGGACTGAATTGGGAAAAAGTGCGCGACGATACAAGGCGTCCCCGTATGTACGTGCCATGCGGAGTTCCAGAACTAATTGGTGAACTGTTGCGGCTAGAAGTGTTTATTTATCAGTCAAACATGCTTAATCTAGCGCGGCCTGGCCATTATTCCCGACCGAATATTGGAGAACGTTTGGCTACTATTCGATTGTTGTTTAATCCTGGTAGTCAACACTACGAAATCGTTCGTGTCAATGATTTGGAAGTTAATGAAGCAAGCTCAGTTCGGCCGACTGGCCAAGGAGATTTGAGCGCCAAGAATGTGGAAATGCCCCCTCTCAACGAGAATGTTCATGTTGTCGAAGATCCTGTTGTAATGATGCCACCTCCAGCTCCACCAATGACGCCTTTTGAAAAGGTTGCAGACTGGACCCGAGTTCAAAGTAGGCATTGGAAGGGACGTTGTAGAAATCAAGCAAAGTCCTTGGAAAATAATACGAGTTTGTTTGCGCATCCGAATTCATATGAAGTGCTTCGGGATCGGAACAACTCTGTCTGGAATTGGAATGTCGATCTTGACGCGGAGGATAGCGCAGAGTCAGTTGAAATTGAGCATGTGTCAGAGTCAGTTAAAAGTGATCGTGTGTCAGAGTCCGTGCCATCAAATGTTCCGCGGCGCAGTCGGCGTAAAAAGGATGTTGGGAAGGCAAGTTGCGCTACGCGTCGGAGTAGTCGACTGAGCGCTAAAGCAAACACATTAGAGTCTGTGTCTGTTGCAGCCTCTAGTGTATCTGGTCAGAGCTTATTGAGAAGAAGCAGTCGCACTCGGAGAGCACCATGTTGCAGTTGCATCGGTTGTGGCGACTCAGTTTCGGCGGTTTCAAGCGTTTCTTGCCATTTGGAAAAAGGAAGAGGTCGAGAAAAGAAGAGCGACGTTGTACCAAGTGCTCCTACTCGTCGCAGCGAGCGTTTGAAAAACCAGCAGCAAGTGGTCAACTATGCAAATTCTTTACCACGGAAACAGAGATTGACAAACGCAGAAAATCATATCTGCGAACCCGTTCGATCGTCGCCTAGGAAGACGGCACCTTTGCAGCAGGAGCAGCAAGATAAACGTCAGTCTGATAATATTCCAGCTACTTCTACGTATTCATCACCACGAAAGACACGTGCTACTCAGGAGAAGCCTGATGAAGCGATCCGTTCGTCACCCAGAAAGCGGCCTACAATGGAGCAGCAGCCAGCTAAAGAAAATGTTCCGCAGAGCAGCACTTCAGAAGAGAGCGCTCAAGATGCTCCAATTGTTGAAGATGAAATCGGAGATCCTAATCTGCCAAAGTGCCTTCGCAATCCGTTCACAGACCAGTTCAAAAAGATGAGGCAAGACTTTTTCAATGAAAACATAACAAAAGTATCACATTTGAAACAGTGCTACGTGTGTAGGGAAAAGTTTCCTGGAAAATATTTTAGCATCGATTCTGAAGACATGTGCGATCGTTGTTTCAGAGATGACAATGAGCCGAAATCGTTTAGCCAAGAAAACAATGCGATTCCGATGTTGGAGCAGCCAGAAGATTTGCAAGATTTGAGTGTAGCAGAGCAAATGTTGATTTCGCCAGTTTTGTCGGTTATTGTTGTGGTACAAATTTTTCCCCAAAAGCAAACAAAATCGAGAGGACACGGAATCATGTTGCCTCAAGATCAGTCGCACGTTTTGCGAGAGCTGCCAAGACGATCTCTGCCAGTTGTTTTAATGTACGACGAAAGAGCCCGTGTTCAGCCTGGAGAAGCGCAAAGCGGCACAATGAACAATTTGCGAGTTCGACGCGACAAAGTGACTAATGCGATGCGCTATTTAATGGCAAACAACAAGTACTTTAGACAGTATCAGGTTTCAATGAATAATGATGCGTTGCTACATCTGCCTGAAGATGGTTATGCTCATCAAGTAGAAGGTATGATTGTCGAAATGCAGTCTGACAATGAAGTGAATTTCGAGGCGGCACAGCAAGAAGGCGGCTCAGCCAGAGCTGAGCGATTGCAGCAACAAGTAGAAAAAAATGCGGACGAGACGAACGAGCTCGAGGAAACAATTAGTTCGCTGTTGGAGACTCCTTTGCGTCGATTGGAATCGGCAGTACGAGACAAATTTTTGAGTGAAAAATTGAAATGGCCAGCAAGAAGCAACGAGCCGGTAAACGAATTTCAGGATGAAGGATATTTTACATTGGCTTATCCTCATCTCTTTCCGGATGGAGCAGGAGATTATAGTACGCCACGTAATTTTGGACTAAGTTTGGGCGACTATGCAAAGCATTTGATGCAATTCCGGTGTCCAAGATTTCGTACCGATTTGCGGTTTAAATTTTACATTGAAAATATGGTGATGCGTTGGAGGGCGCTGGAAGTTGGTCGCGTGTTTGTACACGACAACAAGTATGCTGGATTAAGTGCCAAGGAAATGATTGAAGCACTAAATGACCCGGCAGTATTGGCTAGCGTGTCAGTTCGAGCATCAGATTTGCGAGGCACAAGCGCTTATTGGCAGAGTAAAGGACGGCAATTGGAAGCCATGATTCGAACGCTTGGTGTTCCTCATTTTTTCGTGACACTATCGGCAGCAGATGTACATTGGCCAGAGTTGCAGCATGCCTGGGGAATCGATGCAGAGCAATATGAAAGCAATGTAGAACTAAGAGCAGAAATGTTGTCAAAGTTGCAAAAAGATCCCGGAATGGCAGACACTGTGTTTTGGTTGCGATTTGAAACATGTTTGAAACGTTTTTTGGTCGAGCACTGGAAAGTAAACGATTATTGGTTTCGCATAGAATATCAGAGTCGCGGAAGTCCACACGTTCACGGTTGCATTTGGATGCCAGATGGTGTTGATGTGACATCGAATACATTGAATGCAGAAGAATTGACGAGCTTTGTTGACAAGTACATCTGTAGTTGGAATTTGGCCATGGACGAATCGGATTATGGAAATCAAGTTTTGAATGGCAGTTTAGCAGGTCAAGGTCATCCAGCTCAACTGAAACCGGAAGAGATTGAAAATGACAAGCAAGATTTGCAGTTAATTTCGCATTTGACAGAGAGGCACACTATTTGCAGTAAAAAGTGCTTGCGAACAGTAAAAGGCAAACAAGAGTGCCGATTCAAGTATCCGCGCGAGCCGCAGGAAAAGACTGTTGCAAAGCGAGTATCCCGTTTAAATTGGCAAGTTGAGACGCAGCGCAACGACGAGCGAATGATTTCTCACAGTCCGCAGTTGCTGTGCATGTGGAGAGCCAATGTCGATGTTCAAATGATTTCGTCCGTGAAGAATTTGATTCGCTATTTGATCAAGTATGCGACAAAAAGCGAAAAGGAGTCGGATTATATGGCGGAGCTGACAAAGCGTCTTCATAAGGAGTTGGAAGATAATGCAGAACAGAATGCCGATAACAATTTTCAGCGTAGCAACACTGCAAGGCGTGTTGTACAACAACACTTGATGGCGCAAGTTGGAGCGCGTGATTATTCGGCGCAAGAGGCAATGCATTTGCTATTGCAGACGTCAATGTACAAGGGTTCGCGAGAATTTGTTTTTGTTCAGACTGGCGAAACCCGCGCAGTGGAGGAAAAGGGTGTTTGCAGGAATAGTTGCGACAAGTATTCAAAGCGTGCAAAGAATTTGGAAAATGTAACAATGTTTCGTTTCTTTTCCGACTACTGTCTCAGCCCTAATGGGAGGTGCACAAAAAGGCCGAAACAAGTAGTTTTGCTAATCAGTCCATTTTTTCGACCGAATGAGCAATCAGACGAAAGACGCGAAGGCTATTATCGGCAGCAGGTTTTGTTGTACAGTTGTTGGCGAAATGAGCGAGAAGCCAAAGGTTTGCACACAAGCTGGCAGCAAGCGTACGAAGCCATGCCTGCTGAGAATCGATGCGAGCTGCAGCTGCCCAATTTGGACGATTTGCGCAACGACGAAGCTGACGAAGAAGTCGAAGCAGTTGCGGAGCTACCCGAAATGACCAACGCAAATGCGCAATCTGCTGCTCAGCCAACTTATGAGCACGAAGAGCAAGAAGATTGGATGGTTGCAGTGGGGGCACTTCATCGCGAGAGAAATCTATTGGCCTGTCCAGAAGATCAATTGCCAAAGCCGCCAGAAAATTTTGACTGGAGCGCAGCTAGTGGCGGCCAGTTTCCAACGGTTGGAGAAGCAAAGGCGTTTTTAAGTAGCGACCTAAAACTTGGCGCAAGAGAGGTCGCTGACATGCCGATAAACAGTGTTGAATCGCTTAATGTTCGGCAGCGAGAAATGTACAACCTAATTGAAAGTCATTTGCAGCTTTCAAGACTAGCCGAAGAAAACCAAGGCGAAAAGCCGGAGCCTCTCAAAGCAATTTTGTATGGTAGCGCTGGAACTGGAAAAAGCTACTTGATTTCTACATTGCGTCGGTTGATTGGAGAATCAAGATGCAGAATTATGGCATCAACAGGCGTAGCCGCTTTCAATATTGCAGGCGAAACTTTGCACTCGGCTTTGAAATTGAATGTAAATTTTAGTGCTGGTGTTGGCAAGAAATCCCTAATGGAGATGCAAGAGCAGTGGAAAGATGTGCGCTACATTTTTATTGACGAATTTAGCATGCTTGGCCAAAGGTTACTCCGTAAGGTGGATGCTCGTTTGCGCGAATTGTTTCCAGAACACAGTAAACAGAGTTTTGGTGGTCGATCTGTAATCCTAATTGGCGACGTGTTTCAATTGCCTCCAGTTTTGGACACGCAACTGTACGTTTACAATCCAAATCAAAAGAAGCACGATATATTGAAATCTGAAGGCTATAAATTGTACATGGAGTTCAAAAAGGTTGTGCATCTGACAGAACAAGTCCGACAAGCAAACGATACGGAATTCGCCCAGTTGTTGGATAAACTTCGCGAAGGCAAGGCCGACGAAGCCTGCTGGAATTCGTTGATGAACAATTGTCGCGTCTATGCTCCCGACCTTTTGCCTGAAGGTTTCCAAAGCGGGTGTACATTTTTATATCACACTAACGAGGATGTGAGAAATCGCAACTACATGCTATTGGGAAAGATGGTTTCCGAATTGAATCCTGTGCGGCAAATTAACGCAATTTGTAAAGGAGACGAAGCAAAATTGTGTGGCAAAAAGAAGGAACATAAAAAATCGGATACGAATCTGGAGAAGCGACTCTATTTGTGTATTGGTGCTCGAGTAATGCTAACTAGAAATCTGTCAGTACGCAATGGACTTGTGAATGGATCAGTTGGAACTGTACGAGGAATTTGCTACGCTCCTGGAAGGCAATCACCAAAGGATTGGCCAGATTGTATTTGGGTTGAATTTGACAATTATTCTGGCCCAGCAATGGGGGCAATTGTACAAGATAATCGTGCAATTCGTGTAGTGCCAATTCTGTCAGTAACGAATGAAAAGTTTAAAGGAGGAGCCCAATTGTCGCGTCAACAATTTCCACTACGATTGGCTTGGGCTAGTACGATTCACAAGAGCCAAGGACTTACAATTCCAAAAGCGTACGTGGCGTTTAGCAAAGGAGGCGCCAGGAAAGCTATTCCAGCTGGATTATTTTATACTGCGGTGAGTAGAGTTCGTGCATTTGCAGATTTGCGAGTATCAAGTTGCGATTACAACAATTTCGTGAGCCTTTTTTCTGCACAAAAAGTGCAGACGCAGTTGCATGAGCAAAAGCGTTTGCTGAGAATGTGCTCATCCGCGAATTCTGATAGCCGCTAACTTGCTATTCTAAAGTCGGCAACTATTTAGTCAGCAACTATCCATCCAGTCAGCATCCGTCCAGTCAGCAGCCGTCAGTCAGCAACAATCCAGTCAGCAACCATCCAGTCAGCAACCATCCAGTCAGCAAACATCCATCCAGTCAGCAACCATTCGTCCAGTCAGCATCCATCCAGTCAGCAACCATCCAGTCAGCAACCATCCAGTCAGCATCCGTCCAGTCAGCAGCCATCCAGTCAGCAACCGTCCATCCAGTCAGCAACAATCCAGTCAGCAATCATCCAGTCAGCAACCATCCAGTCACAACCATCCAGTCAGCAGTCATCCAGTCAGCAACCATCCGTCCAGTCAGCAACCATCCGTCCAGTCAGCAATCATCCGTCCAGTCAGCGACCATCCAGTCGGCAACCATCCAGTCACAACCATACGTCCAGTCAGCAACCATCCAGTCAGCAACCATCCAGTCAGCAACCATCCATCCATTCAGCAACCATCCAGTCAGCAACCATCCAGTCAGCAACCATCCAGTCAGCAACCATTCGTCCAGCAACCATCCATCCAGTCAGCAACAATCCAGTCAGCAACCATCCAGTCAGCAAACATCCATCCAGTCAGCAACCATTCGTCCAGTCAGCATCCATCCAGTCAGCAACCATCCAGTCAGCAACCATCCAGTCAGCATCCGTCCAGTCAGCAGCCATCCAGTCAGCAACCGTCCATCCAGTCAGCAACAATCCAGTCAGCAATCATCCAGTCAGCAACCATCCAGTCACAACCATCCAGTCAGCAGTCATCCAGTCAGCAACCATCCGTCCAGTCAGCAACCATCCGTCCAGTCAGCAATCATCCGTCCAGTCAGCGACCATCCAGTCGGCAACCATCCAGTCACAACCATACGTCCAGTCAGCAACCATCCAGTCAGCAACCATCCAGTCAGCAACCATCCATCCATTCAGCAACCATCCAGTCAGCAACCATCCAGTCAGCAACCATCCAGTCAGCAACCATTCGTCCAGCAACCATCCATCCAGTCAGCAACAATCCAGTCAGCAACCATCCAGTCAGCAACCATCCAGTCAGCAACCATCCGTCCAGTCAGCAACCATCCAGTCAGCAGCCATCCTGTCAGCAGCCATCCAGTCAGCAGCCATCCAGTCAGCAACCGTCCATCCAGTCAGCACCCATCCAGTCAACAACCATCCAGTCAGCGACCATCCAGTCAGCAACCATCCAGTCAGCAACCATCCAGTCAACAACAGTCCATCCAGTCAGCAAACATCCATCCAGTCAGCAACCATCCAGTCAACAACAGTCCATCCAGTCAGCAACCATCCATCCAGTCAGCAACAATCCAGTCACAACCATACATCCAGTCAGCAACCATCCAGTCAGCAACCATCCGTCCAGTCAGCAACCATCCAGTCAGCAGCCATCCTGTCAGCAGCCATCCAGTCAGCAGCCATCCAGTCAGCAACCGTCCATCCAGTCAGCACCCATCCAGTCAACAACCATCCAGTCAGCGACCATCCAGTCAGCAACCATCCAGTCAGCAACCATCCAGTCAGCAAACATCCATCCAGTCAGCAACCATCCAGTCAACAACAGTCCATCAAGTCAGCAACCAATCATCCAGTCAGCAACAATCCAGTCAGCAACAATCCAGTCACAACCATACATCCAGTCAGCAACCATCCAGTCAGCAACCGTCCATCCAGTCAGCAACCATCCAGTCAACAACCATCCAGTCAGCGACCATCCAGTCAGCAACCATCCAGTCAGCAACCATCCAGTCAGCAACCATCCAGTCAGCAAACATCCATCCAGTCAGCAACCATCCAGTCAACAACAGTCCATCCAGTCAGCAACCATCCATCCAGTCAGCAACAATCCAGTCACAACCATACATCCAGTCAGCAACCATCCAGTCAGCAACCGTCCATCCAGTCAGCAACAATCCAGTCAGCAACAATCCAGTCACAACCATACATCCAGTCAGCAACCATCCAGTCAGCAACCGTCCATCCAGTCAGCAACAATCCAGTCAGGAACAATCCAGTCAGCAACCATCCAGTCAGCAACCATCCAGTCAGCAACCGTCCATCCAGTCAGCAACAATCCAGTCACAACCATCCGTCCAGTCAGCAACCATCCAGTCAGCAAACATCCATCCAGTCGGAAACCATCCAGGCAGCAACCATCTAGTCAGCAACCATCCATCGAGTCAGCAACCGTCCAGTCAGCAACCATCCTGTCAGCAGCCATCCTGTCAGCAGCCATCCAGTCAGCAAACATTCATCCAGTCAGCAACCATCCATCCAGTCAGCACCCATCCAGTCAACAACCATCCAGTCAGCGACCATCCAGTCAGCAACCATCCAGTCAGCAACCATCCAGTCAGCAAACATCCATCCAGTCAGCAACCATCCAGTCAACAACAGTCCATCCAGTCAGCAACAATCCAGTCAGCAACAATCCAGTCACAACCATACATCCAGTCAGCAACCATCCAGTCAGCAGCCATCTAGTCAGCAGCCATCGAGTCAGCAGCCATCCAGTGAGCAACCGTCCATCCAGTTAGCAACCATCCAGTCAGCAACCATCCGTCCAGTCAGCAACCATCCAGTCAGCAGCCATCCTGTCAGCAGCCATCCAGTCAGCAGCCATCCAGTCAGCAACCGTCCATCCAGTCAGCACCCATCCAGTCAACAACCATCCAGTCAGCGACCATCCAGTCAGCAACCATCCAGTCAGCAACCATCCAGTCAGCAAACATCCATCCAGTCAGCAACCATCCAGTCAACAACAGTCCATCAAGTCAGCAACCAATCATCCAGTCAGCAACAATCCAGTCAGCAACAATCCAGTCAGCAACAATCCAGTCACAACCATACATCCAGTCAGCAACCATCCAGTCAGCAACCGTCCATCCAGTCAGCAACAATCCAGTCAGCAACAATCCAGTCAGCAACCGTCCATCCAGTCAGCAACCGTCCAGTCAGCAACCATCCATCCAGTCAGCAACCGTCCAGTCAGCAACCATCCAGTCAGCAATCATCCATCCAGTCAGCAACCATCCAGTCAACAACCGTCCATCCAGTCAGCAACCATCCAGTCAACAACCATCCAGTCAGCGACCATCCAGTCAGCAACCATCCAGTCAGCAACCATCCAGTCAGCAACCATCCAGTCAGCAAACATCCATCCAGTCAGCAACCATCCAGTCAACAACAGTCCATCCAGTCAGCAACCATCCATCCAGTCAGCAACAATCCAGTCACAACCATACATCCAGTCAGCAACCATCCAGTCAGCAACCGTCCATCCAGTCAGCAACAATCCAGTCAGCAACAATCCAGTCACAACCATACATCCAGTCAGCAACCATCCAGTCAGCAACCGTCCGTCCAGTCAGCAACAATCCAGTCAGGAACAATCCAGTCAGCAACCATCCAGTCAGCAACCATCCAGTCAGCAACCGTCCATCCAGTCAGCAACAATCCAGTCACAACCATCCGTCCAGTCAGCAACCATCCAGTCAGCAAACATCCATCCAGTCGGAAACCATCCAGGCAGCAACCATCTAGTCAGCAACCATCCATCGAGTCAGCAACCGTCCAGTCAGCAACCATCCAGTCAGCAGCCATCCTGTCAGCAGCCATCCAGTCAGCAAACATCCATCCAGTCAGCAACCATCCATCCAGTCAGCACCCATCCAGTCAACAACCATCCAGTCAGCGACCATCCAGTCAGCAACCATCCAGTCAGCAACCATCCAGTCAGCAAACATCCATCCAGTCAGCAACCATCCAGTCAACAACAGTCCATCCAGTCAGCAACAATCCAGTCAGCAACAATCCAGTCACAACCATACATCCAGTCAGCAACCATCCAGTCAGCAGCCATCTAGTCAGCAGCCATCGAGTCAGCAGCCATCCAGTGAGCAACCGTCCATCCAGTTAGCAACCATCCAGTCAGCAACAATCCAGTCACAACCATACGTCCAGTCAGCAACCATCCAGTCAGCAACCATCCGTCCAGTCAGCAACCATTCCAGTCAGCAACAATCCAGTCACAACCATACGTCCAGTCAGCAACCATCCAGTCAGCAACCGTCCATCCAGTCAGCAACCATCCAGTCAGCAACAATCCAGTCACAACCATACGTCCAGTCAACAACCATCCAATTATTTACGATAAATTGCGTAATTTGCGTTGCAGTGGCTGCTGAATTCTCATAAGCAAAGCACTTAAAAAGCTAATGTCTGCTCGAGTTACAATTTAAATATTCTTTCCAAAAACGAACACTCTATTGAGTGGGTACTGCGCGCATGTTTGCCGTTTGGCGGTTTTGATACAAATTTGCGAAACTATTATTGCGCGCAGCACCGCCCACAAAATGTGCAGTGAAAGTCCCTAAAAGTGTGAGTAGCATTGATTAACCTTTCACAGTGTAAAAAAATTTACAGTGTAAAAAATGGTGTAAAGTTTCCATAAAAATATCTTTGTTTTTAATTCTCATTGCACTGTGTGAGGTTAGTTAAATGCTCGACGCTTTTTGTTTTAGACACGGCAGTATTTTTCTCATATAATAGTTTACATATTTATTGATTAATTCGTTTTTTCGGAGTTTTGAAAGCTGCTGTGCCTAATTATGGATTTAGCTAAATGATCAGGCTACCTAATGTTGGGTAACTTGTATCAAATGGCAAAGCATTTCACTGCAAAGTCGCATCCGGTGGTTTCACGTACCTGTGGGCGTTAAACTGTACATTTGAAATGCTGAATTTCTAGGAAAATCTCATTTCAAATTACAGTGAACAGAATCGGAGCGGCGAAAATTTTTTTTAACTAATTTCGTTGTTAATTGCAAGATTATTTTTCGTAAGTCCAAATGTCCAAGATATTTATTATGAGTATTATTTCTTGGACCTTAGTATATGATGTTAATTCATGTGTCTCAGTTTGATTTTTTGAGTCTATTTAATAGAACTTTGTGATTAAAAAATTAATGAATGGTAAATTATAATTAATTAGTCACATAGGACATATGTAACTAAAATACGTAGCATCTAAGTAGTTTACAATAGTTTAACATTTTTAGGGTTTTATGTGTTGCAAAACTGTACTCAAAGAAATCAAAAATAATTTCGAAATATTGAGCAATTAATGCACTTCGACCTGCTAAGGTGGCACACCTTCAATCTAGTCCTAGTGCCTATACTGCGGCTATTCCGCCTACTGATGGAAGGGCGCAAAAATCAGCCATATATGCTTCGACATTGCAGTCAAATACATAGCAGTGTTAGGCTGCTCAGTGTGCACAGGTTTGGTTCTGACGGAGCCATTCAGCCAGGGTCAGAAGAATGCACACACAGCCACTGAGCAGTTAAATGCTTGCGCAATGCTTGGCACAGTGCGTCCACCTAAAAAGCTCAGAGTCAGTTTAAAGCGAGAATATGCAGAACGCAGTTGTGGCGCAATTATAATTAGAATGAAAATTCAGCCAGTCAAGAATTCAACCTTGCTTGGCCTTTCATTAAAAGCATTCGAAAAGCTCGTTTTTCGAATATTTAATACCTTTAACATTAAAGCACCTACAAGAAATTTTAACTGTCTTCTTTTCAGACAATTTTGAATGTTTTGGCGAAAACGCGATCAAAATTGGTCAAGAATTGCAGTCTGTAGAGCGTTTTACATGGACATAGATTAGAGTTTTAGAATATGCCCAGCATTCAGAGTAATTTTATTTTTGACCCCTGGTATGGTTGCGCAATTTAAATAAAGTAATTATCTGGGCAGTGGGCTCACTGAGTTTTCTGATCAGTTGGCTCTGGCGCAATCATTAAAATTGGCTGTGAAATTCTCTCGCTGCGAGCAGGTTGATAAAAAATACATTGAATTCGCCCATTTAAAACAGATTTTCGAATATTTAATCCCTTTAGCATTGAAGCAGATACAAGAAATTTTAACCATACAATCCCAGGCTGATTACAAATCTTTTGGCGAAAACGCGATGAAAATCGGTGAAGAATTGCAATCTCTAGAGCGTTATGGACAAACATACAAACCTTAGAGATTTAGTATATTTAGATAGAAGATAGAAGATAGAAGATAGAAAGATAGAAGATAGATTAGAGATTTAGTATATTTAGATTTAGAAGAAGATAGAGAGATATTGAGGTGGGGGTGGAGAAGAATAAAACAAAA
>NIVC01000337.1:0-7500 GCA_002269645.1 Macrostomum lignano
ATCTCTCGCCACGGCTCCTCTGTCTAGGCCAGCCTGTTACACACACTGTGTTCCACTATTGTACTTCTACTACGGCTAACGCCAGCTCACTACCGTTCTGCCTACTCGCGACCGCTACTCGCTGCCATTGACTCATTGCCATCCTCCATCGTCTACTCATCTGATCATTAACTCGTTGTTGCAGCCGCCAGTGCCCGTACTGTTATCGCCTCTGTAACTCTATTATTAATTTGAGAAAATATAAGAGCCAGACTACAACGAATTTCTATTCTCTATTAATAAGTGCTACCGCTACACGAAACCGCTACACCGCCATTGTTCAATTACAATTAACCTTCCTTTTGGACTACAACGACAACTCTCATTAAAACGGCCCTCTTGAGGGCCATAGCCACTACGCCAATAACGTGACAGCAATATTTTAGCATTAGTTTTTTACTACAATTACAAAGTACGAGTTTTGCAATATGGTATTTGAAATAACGTGTAAATTTTGTTGACGAAACTTTGGACGACTAATGAGGTGAAAGAAAAAGCAGAGAGTTAAAAAGTATTGCGTGAAATTTATGTATGTGATATTGCGCAAAACAGTTTAGCCCATAGGTTATAAAAATAAGTTATTTAGATATTAATCAGATGATAACAAAATTGTATAAAATATAATATTTGAAAGAGCGTATAAGATTTTTTTGTGGTTTTTACGAAAAAAATATTAAGTAAAAGGATTGCTCATAATTTGGCAATAATTGTATATGTGTAAATATACTGTTTGGAGGCCTAAAAAGGATAAAAAAATCAGCAACTTTTGACATCTAACGACTTATGGTCTAATGCTCATTAAATAGAATTTTTTCTATAGAAATAGAGACTTTTCTGCAGAAATGCGCCAAGAACCCGTACCAAGGATGTGAATCATGATGGTAGGAATAAGAAGCGGACTCAGTACTTTACTGCTATATTTGTATATAAACATGTTATATATTTCAGGTAAATAAATTTAACTGTATATGACATTGTAAATTTTAGCTACTCCGGAGAGCTCTTTTCTGACTCTTTTTTCATTTGTGGCATACCCTATTTTATGCATGTGTGTGGCATCTAGAAGGTATTGTGAAAAGTATTTTTTCCTAATTTCTAGTGTTTGTGGGCACTCACTTAGGTAGTGAAGAATATCAGCTCCTTTTCTTGCTCCACAGAGTCCACAGGCTTCCTGAGAGAATGCCTTGGGCATGAGCTCACATTTCAGTTTTAGAAGGGTCGTTAGGTATTTTTTGTTTCTAAATAGACTTGGAAAGTAATTTGAGAGAACAGGTCTGCAGGTTTATTTCAAAGTAATAAAAGTAACTGTTGTACTCTGCCCCCCCCTTTCTCGGCACGTTGATTTTAACTCCTGTGTACATTGCATCATAGATGTACACTTACTCTAGAGCAATCGATTACAGAGCTTTGAGCTCAAATATATAATAGCACCCCACGCCCAAGTCGGGGCTGTAAGCTTTTGGTTCATCTAAACTTCTGTCTCTCGCGTCAGTCACTACACTGGCGTCGCAAGCTAAGCTATGTCTACTGAAAACAGTGGCCAGACACGCAACGTTGTTCAACTGCAACTGCCTCCACCTGAGCCATTCAACGTCAACCAAGAAGCACACGCACTGTCATCACGGTGGGAAGATTGGTCGTCGCGCTTTCTGTGCTTCATCCACGCCTCCGGAGTCAAGGATCCGGCCCAGCAGAGACAAGTCCTGCTCTACACAGGCGGGAGGGAGCTGGCCGAGCTATACAAACAGCTGACCAACAGCGGAAACACCGTCGAAGAACTCATCAAGGCTTTCAAGGACCACTTCACAGGCCGCAGGTGCGTGGTGTTCTCAAGATACGAGTTCCGAAACTGCACGCAGCAACCAGGCCAGAGCATCGACGCATGGGTCAGTCAGCTATACAAGGCCGCAGAAAGCTGCGACTTCGACAATTTGCGCGACTCCCTCATCCGCGACCAGATTGTCGCCGGATGCAACACCGAGCAACTCAGAAGACGGCTACTGCAGACCGCCAACATCAACTTGCAGGATGCACTGCAGCTGTGCCGAGCCTTCGAAGCCGCTAGCTACCAGTCAGCGGCCATTGAGTCACGCCGCGACGAGACAGTCAACTCAATGAGGCGCACCACAGGTGAGCAACAAGACGGACATCGTACAAGCCTGGCAGCAAGTCCAAGTGCTACCGATGCGGAGAAACCGGGCACCGTAGCTGCGACGCGGCCAAAGGCAAAACATGCAACATCTGTAAAAAGGTGGGCCACCTGGCGAAGGCCTGTATGTCTAAGGGCAATTCCAGAGACCGCGTGCACACCATTGGCGGTCAGCATCAACACCCGGAAGAATCCAGCAAGTCACCAAGCGACGAAGGGGAGGTCTTCTGCCTGACTGCGAACAAGCTGCCGCTGATGAGCATCTCTATCAACGGTAAGCGGGTCGAGGCGCTCATCGATAGTGGCGCCAGCTGCAATGTCATCGACCAGGCGACTTTTCAAGATCTCAAAACAGCCAAAACGCCACTGCTTCGATCAGCACGGCAGCTGTACCCGTTCGACTCGAAGACACCACTGGCGACCGCCGGCAGAGCTGAGCTCCTTGTCAAAATCAGCGGCCTCGAGGAAGTAGTGGACTTCACAGTAGTGCAAGACCCGGGCGTCACCATTCTCGGAAGGGCAACGAGCGAGAAGTTCGGAGTACTACGAGTGGGTCCGGCGCCGAAAACTCGCATCAACAGCATCGGGAGTGCCGACAAGGCAAAGGCAATGGAGTCCTCGAGTCCGGAGGCCAACTCAGCTAACCTTCCAGCAAACCTCCAGCTTGATAACATCCTCAAAAAGCACCGGGCGCTCTTCCAAGGAGTTGGCTGCGTCAAGGACGTCGAAGTGAGCATCCGACTCAAGGACAACGCTATCCCAGTGTGCCACCCGCCTAGCCGAGTGCCAATCCACCTACGAGACGCAGCCATCAAAGAGCTCGACGCCCAGCTCAGCGAAGGCATCATCGAGCGAGTATCTGAGCCTTCCGAATGGGTCGCTAGAATGGTAGTGGTACCAAAAAGCACTCCGAACCAGGTGCGAATCACCCAAACCTTCGAGACCTCAATCAATACGTGGTGCCGGAGAAGCAGCCGATTCCGACCTTTGAAGAGGTCACAGACGAAATGGCCGGTTCACACTTCTTCTCGGAGCTAGACATCAATAAAGCCTTTCACCAAATCAAGGTCGATCAGGAGTCACGCAAGTTTCTGACCTTCTCGACACCACTGGGCTTAATGAGGCTCACGCGCCTCTGTATGGGTTTCACGTCGGCTTCAGAAATTCTACAGCGTGTGATGTCTACAGTCAGCGGCCTGTCAGGAGTGAGATGGGTGCACGACGACATCATTGTGTATGCCCGGGACATCCAGGAGCACAACAGTCTCCTAGTCAGCTGCCTTCAGCGTCTTCAGGGACACGGCCTGACTCTCAACCCGTCCAAGTGCAAATTTGCGGTGCCGGAGGTCAACTTCCTGGCCATGCGACTGTCGGCAAAAGGGATCCAGCCAGCTGAAGCCAAGGTGTCGGCGATCAAAAGCTTCAAAGAGCCAACGAACGCCTCGGAAGTCCGCTCCTTCCTCGGTCTGGTTACGTTTGTCAGTCGCTTCATGCCAGGCCTGGCGGACATGACGAAGCCGTTGCGGGACCTGACCAAGAAGAGTGCAAGCTGGCAGTGGGGCGAGCAGCAGGCCAAGGCTTTTCAAGAAGTCCGAGATCGCATCGCAGTCGACAGCACACTGGTCTTCTTCGACAAGCACCGGCATACCGAACTCGTTGTCGACGCCAGCCCCATCGGACTCGGCGCCATTCTTTGCCAGATTCAGTCCGACGGCTCATCCAAGCCGGTTGCATTCGCAAGCAGAGCCCTATCGGCAGTCGAGTCGAGGTACTCACAGACGGAACGGGAGGCTCTCGCAATCAAGTTCGGCTGCCTGAAATTTCGACACTATCTCAGCGGCGCCGCCAACTTTACTGTCGTCACCGACCACAAGCCGCTGACCTTCATGCTCAAGCCCGGCTCGCGCCCACCTCCACGCATCGAGCGCATGGCGCTCAGCATCCAGGACATGCAGTTCAGCGTCATCTATCGGCTAGGCCCGTTCAACCCGAGCGACATCCTCAGCCGGCAGCCAGAGCCCGCTCCGACATCGATCAACATCGGCGAGATCCTGGACACAAACTTCATCGGCAGCATCGCGCAAGCGGCGACGCCGAGAGGCCTGTCCCTGCAGCAAGTCTGGGAAGCCACGGCCCGTGATCCCATTCTACCGACTGTGCTGTCATCGTTGAGAACAGGCAATTGGGATCTGCGGGACGACAGCATCCGACGACTGCACGCCGCCAGGCACGAGTTGACCGAGGCTTCTGGCGTTCTGCTGCGAGACCAAAGATTGGTAATCCCAAAAGCCCAGCGGCCCGTTGTCCTGCAGCTGGCTCATCAAGGACATCAAGGCGAGACCAAAACACTGCGCCGACTCAACTCCAAGGTCTGGTGGCCCGGAATGTCAGCTGAGGCCAAGCAACTGGTGGCACAGTGCCTGGAATGTGCGGCCACCAACCATCAAGCGGAAGTTTCGGCAGCCCCACTGCAACCGACTGAGCTGCCAGAGTCTGCCTGGTCCACTATCGGCATCGACTTTCTTGGACCTGCCAACGGTCGACATTTCCTGGTGATCATAGACCACTACTCGCGCTACCCCATCGTCGTGGCGATGAAATCGATCACAGCTGACCGCATCACCAGACAGTTACAGCAGGTATTCGCGACCTTCGGGATTCCCCAGCAAATCGTGACGGACAACGGTCCGACATTCACATCAGAAGCCTTCAGGAGTTTCGTCACAAGCCACGGAATCAGCCACCGGCGCATCACACCGTACCATCCCGAGGCCAATGGCATTACCGAGCGAATCAACAGGTCCCTGAACAAGCTGCTCCGCATCTCCAACGCCCAAGGAACCGACTGGAGGACGGCATTGCAGGAGTGGCTCGCCGCGTACCGCAGCACTCCGCACACGGCCACAGGAGTCGCCCCAGCCGACCTGATGTTCGGGAGACCAGTCCAAGACGGCATTCCAGGAGTCAAGCCGCAGGCTGCAGCAAAGACGGTCAGGAACAGAGACCGTCAGTACAAAGCCGCCATGAAGCACTACGCCGACGCGACAAGATCAGCCGCATCGCATCGCATCCAAGCTGGCGATAAAGTCCTCCGCAGAAAAATCCAACCATCGAAAACGGACACGCCATTTGAAATTCAGCCTTGGACAGTCACGGAGGTCAAAGGCGATTCTGTCATCCTGGAGAGCACGGGCGGCAGCAACTGCATGCGCCACGCCAGCGACGTTAAGCGACTGCCAGAGCGGCCAACAGGAGACGGGCCAGACGAGACCGGCAGTCCAGAAGGCGACCCGACGGCCGCTTCGGCCCCGCGGAGCCGCCGGCCGCCGCCGGTGCGGGGGAGCTGCCAATCGCGAACCGTCCGCATCCAAGAAGCTGCAAACTACCGCATCCCAATTATAGGACCTGATTTTTTTCGTGCAAAACTGACGAACCTATAAACCTCTTTTTGCTTTTTTTGCGCATGACATTCATTTTTTTTAAATCCGATTTTAATCCGTTAATCTCCGCGAAGGGGAAAGATGTTGTACTCTGCCCCCCCCTTTCTCGGCACGTTGATTTTAACTCCTGTGTACATTGCATCATAGATGTACACTTACTCTAGAGCAATCGATTACAGAGCTTTGAGCTCAAATATATAATAGCACCCCACGTCCAAGTCGGGGCTGTAAGCTTTTGGTTCATCTAAACTTCTGTCTCTCGCGTCAGTCACTACAGTAACCAAATTAACGCATGATATAATGTATCATATATATTTTAATATATCGCTATCTAGCTATAATTAACAATCTAGATATAAGTAATATAAAGCTAAGTAATCCATAAAACAAGTGTTGCATGCTCCAGATTACATGCAGGATGAAGTTGACTTAAGTCCAACTAATGTTGACACGAAACACATACTGAGTATGCTATAACTATTGAAAAGAATGGTTCTACTGTAACGATAGGAAACAGAGATTAAATAAAAATACTAACATATTAAACAATAGCATGCGAACGCGTTACACATGCGTTGTGCACACGCATGGTGCACGCTGTTAGCTTTACTGGAGATTTAAATAATTAACGAGTTTTTTAATTTGCTTTGAGCAAAGTATCGCGTCTAAAACGCACTAACTACACTAGCGTATAATAACGCGCGTAATACGCGTGTTTTACGCGCTGTGTATGACAATACGCTTTAAATATGCGCGTAATACGCGCGTACCTGTTGCTTGGGCCGTGACTTGATCACATTGGCCATGCAGGTACAGAGGGGACTTGTACAGGAAATTCTTGCAGTGGCGAGACTATGGGGTAGCTACATGTACTACTACGTTGCTAAATACGAGGAATTGTACTTTTGGCCTTCAACGCGCCAACCAGCCTCTCGTAGCGCTGATGATGGACTAACTCGAACCTCAGAGACCGCATGGATTCATTACCCGAGCCGCTTGGCGAATCTAGAGTGCACAGAGTACATCGCTAGCACCGATTTTGCACTATTAGCAACTTTGCTAACTGATTTGATAGATGGATCGACTGAGAACTGCCTTGCGATTGGTCCACTGTGACCGGCGCCTACTAGCTTAGCTACTCATCTGAGCCATGAGTCAGATTTAACCTTCTCACTGATTCACTTCACACACCTCAGATTAAATTGGAGTTTCAGGCTACTAACAGTATTATTGAATGACTTCTGCCTCAATAACAGCACTACTGAACAAAATGAGCAAAAGTGTGCGCCTAATCCAGCTACTGAAACAGGGGACAGATAAGGAATCACCCATTAATCTCACCCAACCAATCAGAAACTCAACAGCCGGAGACCAGGTAATCCACAGTGACCGATTCGGCTAAGTGCTTCGCAGCTGTAGGCCCGGAGTGATGCTGTCACAGTCTTCGCAAATAGCTAGCAGGTGTTGATCTTAACCTTGCTGATCGCTGCTGTCGACCGGGGGGATTCGTCCTTGATGATGACGGGGGTAGTCGCGATCCGGGGATCAAGAGACGACGGTCGAGCTCCGGGAACCAGAAGTTGCGTGCTGGGTCTGAGCAGGTTGAGGTCCGATCGAGCGGGCCAAAAACACCGGTTTAAATAGCCGCCAACTAGACCGCAATTTGTTAGAATGGAGCACCTCGACGCTGATTGGCTGAGCCGATTTATTATAACTGACGTCGAATTTTCTCATTTTTCTGATTGGTTGAGCCTGTTACCACCCAAACTCACGTGACCAGAAGATCCCATCAGTTCCCTCGGGGGCATAAAAATACGCCAGGTGTTGTCATAAATCACTCAAAATCGCTACATAATGTTTTATGAATTTTGC
>NIVC01000337.1:12500-107500 GCA_002269645.1 Macrostomum lignano
TACAGTACTCGTATTGATGCGCTTGTACCCATGGTTTAGCGGAATGGTCGGACTGAAATGGTAATTTTTATGA
The DNA here is from genome assembly GCA_002269645.1 of Macrostomum lignano. Classification (NCBI taxonomy): domain Eukaryota; kingdom Metazoa; phylum Platyhelminthes; family Macrostomidae; genus Macrostomum; species Macrostomum lignano. The sequence goes on from NIVC01000337.1 coordinate 12,574, forward strand.
AGAGACAAACTGTCCCGTTAACTCCTCGGTGCACCCAAATCCGCAGGTCACCTGCGCACGCACACGGGAGAGCGGCCCTTCCCCTGCCAGCTGTGCGGCAAGTCCTTCGCTGACAAGTCCAACCTGCGGGCTCATGTGCAGACGCACTCCAAGGAGAAGCCGCACCAGTGCGGCCGCTGCGGCAAGCGGTTCGCCCTCAAGAGCTACCTCAGCAAGCACGCCGACAGCTCCTGCATGCGGCGGGAGAGATTCACGGCCGCTGCCGCCGCTGCTGCCGCTGCTGCCACAGGCGAAAGAATTCAGTAGAACCAAGGACCACTGTTGATGAGGAGTGTTCACCTCATGTCCAAGGACCACGCACTGCTTAGTGAGAGGAGTGTACACCTTATCCAAGGACCACTGTTAGTGAGGGAAGTGTACACCCAATTCAAGGACCACTATTAGTGAGGAGTGTAACACCCAATCCAAGGACCACTGTTAGTGAGGAGTGTAACACCCAATCCAAGGACCACTGTTAGTGAGGAGTGTAACACCCAATCCAAGGACCACTGTTAGTGAGGAGTGTAACACCCAATCCAAGGACCACTGTTAGTGAGGAGTGTAACACCCAATCCAAGGACCACTGTTAGTGAGGAGTGTAACACCCAATCCAAGGACCACTGTTAGTGAGGAGTGTAACACCCAATCCAAGGACCGCTGTTAGTGAGGAGTGTAACACCCAATCCAAGGACCGCTGTTAGTGAGGAGTGTAACACCCAATCCAAGGACCACTGTTAGTGAGGAGTGTAACACTCAATCCAAGGACCACTGTTAGTGAGGAGTGTAACACCCAATCCAAGGACCGCTGTTAGTGAGGAGTGTAACACCCAATCCAAGGACCGCTGTTAGTGAGGAGTGTAACACCCAATCCAAGGACCGCTGTTAGTGAGGAGTGTAACACCCAATCCAAGGACCGCTGTTAGTGAGGAGTGTAACACCCAATCCAGGACCACTGCTAGTGAGAGGAGTGTACAGCGGCCCTAGTGGGGGAGGCAACAAAGAAACAACAAAACCCAACTGATCATAACCTAGCTTAGTAATATCATTTCTCTCGTGGACTTTCATGCCTGTCATTGTTTTTACTTAATTCAATAAATAAATAAATTGAAGATGCAAACCGTTATTGTTGACAATGGAACAATTTTTTTTTTTTGTTTGCAATTTCCTTTTCAAAGCGAGTTTTGCAGCCGCAAGCTTTTAAACGGTCGGGGAGTTTACAGTATATATTTATATTCATAACATATCATAGCTTATGCATGAATTTGTATATATAATATTATTAATTCAGATAAAACTGCGACAGAAAATGAGTGAGGCACAGAACTGTACACAACAAAGAGACAAAGTTGACAGGGTAATAAATAGTTAATGTATTGCTTCTTTACTGAACCACAGGGCTCCCTGTTCTAGAGGGCTAGAGACAGCGGGGACAGGAGGGGAAGAGGGCAGAAGGGATGGGATTAGACAGCGGGGGAAGAGGGCAGAAGGGAGGGGATTAGACAGGGGGGGAAGAGGGCAGAAGGGATGGGATTAGACAGCGGGGGGAAGAGGGCAGAAGGGAGGGGATTAGACAGCGGGGGAAGAGGGCAGAAGGGAGGGGATTAGACAGGGGGGAAGAGGGCAGAAGGGATGGGATTAGACAGCGGGGGGAAGAGGGCAGAAGGGAGGGTATTAGACAGGGGGGAAGAGGGCAGAAGGGAGGGGATTAGACAGCGGGGGAAGAGGGCAGAAGGGAGGGGATTAGACAGCGGGGGAAGAGGGCAGAAGGGAGGGGATTAGACAGCGGGGGAAGAGGGCAGAAGGGAGGGGATTAGACAGCGGGGACAGGGGGGGGAAGAGGGCAGAAGGGAGGGGATTAGACAGCGGGGGAAGAGGGCAGAAGGGAGGGGATTAGACAGCGGGGGAAGAGGGCAGAAGGGAGGGGATTAGACAGCGGGGAAGAGGGCAGAAGGGAGGGGATTAGACAGCGGGGGAAGAGGGCAGAAGGGAGGGGATTAGACAGCGGGGGAAGAGGGCAGAAGGGAGGGGATTAGACAGCGGGGACAGGGGGGAAGAGGGCAGAAGGGAGGGGATTAGACAGCGGGGGAAGAGGGCAGAAGGGAGGGGATTAGACAGCGGGGGAAGAGGGCAGAAGGGAGGGGATTAGACAGCGGGGGAAGAGGGCAGAAGGGAGGGGATTAGACAGCGGGGGAAGAGGGCAGAAGGGAGGGGATTAGACAGCGGGGGAAGAGGGCAGAAGGGAGGGGATTAGACAGGGGGGAAGAGGGCAGAAGGGAGGGGATTAGACAGCGGGGGAAGAGGGCAGAAGGGAGGGGATTAGACAGCGGGGACAGAGAGAGAGCAGACAGAAATCTATTAAAAAGCCTGTTTGAACACGCGCAAGGCAATAAAAAATGATAATGATATCGTTGTCAAAAACTCGGCAGAATATTAGCTAAGTAAAGTTGAATCCCAGCGCGCCTATTACTAAGCCTGGTTTCTATGCGGGTACATTGATCCACAGAGTTGGCTGCAGAGAGTTTCAATTTCAACAAAGGACACATAAAGTAATTAGCGCTACTGATGATTGACCTCGCGTTCAGGACTGCTTTGGACATTTAATTAGAGGCATATAATACATAAAATTGGGCCTGTAATGCACATTATTCTCGAATTAAAATAGACCCAAATCAGACTACTGGCGAGTAGAAATAAAAGAAAAAATAGGATTAAATTCCGCTGCGAACAGCAACTGCCCGACTTGAATAAGTTTTTTGTGTTAAAATTCCAATTTGCTGCCAAAAAAAACGCTGTTTTGTAGACAGAGCAGGAGCCCCTTTGCCAGACATCGCCTTAAAGGAAGCTGATGATACAAGGAGAATAAAAAACATAAAAATAGCAAACACTTTTCTTTAAAAAATATATCATTCAGCAAAGATACAGGGCGCTGCTTAAAATTGTTGTTAATACAATCCAATACGGTTTATGACCCTGAACAGGGCAATGGCTGATCAAGTATTGAATCCGCATCAATAAGTATTTATGCACATAATTTAGCAGGTAACATTGTTCAGCTCGAGCAAAACACAAATCTACGGGCGCAGTCGACAAAACAAACAGAATATTTAAAGAGAAAAAACACGCTAGCGCACACATTGAGAGTTTACTCTGAGTTCAGTCTGAGCACGATGCACGCCAAGTATATATATATATGCATGCTATGTGTGTGTATGCAAATGTATAAATATGTGTAATAAAAAAATAACAAATTGCACACTGTATAGATTGCTATGACAGTATTTATTATCATAGTAGAGTTATTGCACACGCACTAACAGCTGAGGCCAGTTAAAACAATAATAAAATTGACAAAAAAGTTGTATAAACAGAAAATCAAGTTAAGAGTCAAGCTGCTTCCTATTGCACGCGCAGGGACAAATCCGTATGCACACAAGAACAAAGAGCAATGGAACCGCCGCAGACTGCGGCAGACATCAAAACTATTACTAAACCAAGACTAGTGCTCAAAGACTCTGCTAAAAAAAGGATTTCAATCAGCGAATCAAAACGTCGGTCTGCTGGGATAAAAAGTGCTGCGGCCGCCGTATTGGTAAGAAATTATTTAAAATTTGGGGAGGGGAGATGATGCTATGTACACAGCTGTGAGGCACCTCGGACACCTCACAGCTCAGTGGGGGAAGAGGCGGCTGAGACAGACAGACAGGCAGGCAGACAGACAGACAGACGGACAGGCAGGCAGGCAGACAGACAGACAGACAGACAGACAGACAGACAGACAGGCAGACGGACAGGCAGGCAGACAGACAGACACACACGCAGACAGACAGACAGACAGACAGACAGGCAGGCAGGCAGACAGACAGACAGACAGACAGACAGACAGGCAGGCAGGCAGGCAGGCAGGCAGGCAGGCAGACAGACAGACCAGAGACAGGACCAAGTGCAAAGCAGCAGAGTACAAGAGTGAGCAATGCTAAAAGCAAGACAGACAGACAGCGGGGCTGAGATTTCAGTAGCATAACTGCGTCAGCAAGCAAATCAGTCTGCTGAAAAAATCTATTGCCGGCACGCGAACCAGTAGAAGAGTGCAATCGCGAGCGGAGAGCTCTAAAAAGGCTAAACATCCCCCAAAGCAACTGCGACTTTCCGGGAAGGAAGTGAAGATAAAATAAAGTCTAAGCAAACAGTTGTTAAAAACGGGACAGTGAATAAAATTTAAAACACAAGAAGAAAAGATTAACGCGAGGCAGGAGACTCAGTTAAACAAAAAAACAAACACAAAAGGGAGTCGCCATTGACTGTAAGCAGTCAATCAATAAAACAAGAATAAAATCCGACACTAAATATAGACAGATTTTACGTACAATAACAATAAGCTATTGACCCTATTCGCCTAGATGCGCCAATTCCAAGGATTTGAAACAATTCTGATGGAAAAAGCGGGAAAACCAGATAGTCAGTAGACTTAACCCACTCTACTGGCCTCAAACATGTACATGATCTCTGTCCCATGCTTTTCTCTATCTGTCCTTCCGCGGAGAAACTCATGGTAAAGCCTCGGAAAACCCATGGTAAAGCCATGGAAAACCCACGGCTAAGCCATGGAAAACCCATGGTAAAGCCACGGAAAATCCATGGTAAAGCCACGGAAAACCGTTGCCCCGGCGAACCCAGTGGAAAACCCAAAAAGCTTATTGCTACTGCCACACATCACGGAGTCAAGCAGCTTAAGTGACAGACGAAAAAAATATTACAAAAGATGATACAGCGCAGTATTTCGGCCGTCTATCTGGCAGTCCCACTGGAGCCGACAGCGCCAGGCGGAGATGGAGGCGACGGCCGGCAGAAGCGGTGCTGCAAGGCCTGGCCCGGCCGGATTCGCTGCCACGGATCGTAGGTGAGCGCCCGGCCAAGAAAGTCGGCGAACACGTGATAGTCGGCCGGTCCGTGCCCGGCCTCGCCGCGCCGCCGACCGCCCGGGCCGCCGATGTCGGCGCCGAGGATGTCGCGCAGAAGCTGCCGACTGCCTGGCGGCTGATAGGAGGGCCGCCTGGCGCCCAGGCCGTTCAGGCTGGCCGGCCGGGGCTGGTGTCCGGCTCCGTCCGGTAGGCGCTCGAAGAAGCGCTCGCTCTTTCGGCCCTGGTCCAGCAGCGAGGACGGGGGCAGGCCTGCGGGAGCGAGTGCAGTTAAATTTGTTGAAACTGCATATTAGCGACACGGTGCACAATTTGTCAGTCGGTCGGGTGACTCAAGATTTCTATTGAGCTGCGTACTAACCTCTACCAACTGTGCTTAACTTGCAATACTCTTCTTATATCCAAAGCTGAGTGGACCGATAGCAGCCGGGTTCAACGCGTATATCCTCATAGACGGCCGCCAAGCATTTATCAACACTACTGACAGTAGCATAGCTAGCAAGCTCACCCAGAGTCACTGTCAACTATTTACCAACACTACTGACAGTAGCATACTTAGCAAGCTCACCCAGAGTCTCTGTCAACTATTTACCAACACTACTGACAGTAGCATAGCTAGCAAGCTCACCCAGAGTCCCTGTCAACTATTTACCAACACTACTGACAGTAGCATAGCTAGCAAGCTCACCCAGAGTCTCTGTCAACTATTTACCAACACTACTGACAGTAGCATAGCTAGCAAGCTCACCCAGAGTCTCTGTCAACTATTTACCAACACTACTGACAGTAGCATAGCTAGCAAGCTCACCCAGAGTCACTGTCAACTATTTACCAACACTACTGACAGTAGCATACTTAGCAAGCTCACCCAGAGTCTCTGTCAACTATTTACCAACACTACTGACAGTAGCATAGCTAGCAAGCTCACCCAGAGTCTCTGTCAACTATTTACCAACACTACTGACAGTAGCATAGCTAGCAAGCTCACCCAGAGTCACTGTCAACTATTTACCAACACTACTGACAGTAGCATAGCTAGCAAGCTCACCCAGAGTCTCTGTCAACTATTTACCAACACTACTGACAGTAGCATAGCTAGCAAGCTCACCCAGAATCTCTGTCAACTATTTACCAACACTACTGACAGTAGCATAGCTAGCAAGCTCACCCAGAGTCCTGTCAACTATTTACCAACACTACTGACAGTAGCATAGCTAGCAAGCTCACCCAGAGTCACTGTCAACTATTTACCAACACTACTGACAGTAGCATAGCTAGCAAGCTCACCCAGAGTCTCTGTCAACTATTTACCAACACTACTGACAGTAGCATAGCTAGCAAGCTCACCCAGAATCTCTGTCAACTATTTACCAACACTACTGACAGTAGCATAGCTAGCAAGCTCACCCAGAGTCCCTGTCAACTATTTACCAACACTACTGACAGTAGCATAGCTAGCAAGCTCACCCAGAGTCTCTGTCAACTATTTACCAACACTACTGACAGTAGCATAGCTAGCAAGCTCACCCAGAATCTCTGTCAACTATTTACCAACACTACTGACAGTAGCTAGCTAGCAAGCTCACTCAGGTCTGTCAACTATTTACCAACACTACTGACAGTAGCTAGCTAGCAAGCTCACCCAGAGTCTCTGTCAACTATTTATCAGCACTACTGACAGTAGAATAGCTAGCAAGCTCACCCAGAGTCTCCGTCAGCCGCATCATCTGATCGAACTCGTTGTGGCCAGCGAACAGCGGCTCTCCTGTGTGCATCTCAACCAGGATGCAGGCCAGGGACCACATGTCAATGGGCAGGCCGTACTCCATGCCCAGCAGCACCTCGGGCGAGCGGTAGAAGCGGGACTGGATGTACTGGTAGATCCTCGTGTGCAGCTGGCAGGAGCTGCCAAAATCGATAATCCGAATGGCGGACCTCTTAGGATTAACCAGCAGGATATTCTCGGGCTTCAAGTCCGAGTGGATGATCTGCAGCTCCGGTCTGGCCAGGAAGTCCAGAGCGGCGCACAACTGCTGACCAAATTTTCTAGTCAGGCCGAGGGAGACGCCCCGGAAGTTTGTGTTGCGCAACAAGTCGTACAGGTTGTAGGACAGCAGCTCGAACACCAGGAACAGGTGCTTGCGGAACATGAAGTGCCGGCGAAGGCTAACAATGAAATTAGCGTAGTCGGGCTGCTGAGACATCAGCTCAAGCAGGCGGACTTCAACTTGCGCCTGGCTCAGGAAGGCTTTCTTGTTTTTGATCACCTTCACGGCCACCCATTGGCGCTCCTCAATGTCCAGCGCCTTCACCACCTGGCCGAAGCTGCCCCGGCCAATCAGGCTGGCCACCTCGTAGCGGTCGTACCAGATCTCGCCGGGCCGCACCACGTAGTCGTGATTCTGATCGTCGTAGCCGTCGTTGTGCACCTTCTTCTCGCGCTTCTTCTGCTGGGCAGCGTCGGCCGCCTCGCCGGCCTCGGCGCTGGTGGACTCTTTCAGCCGGCGCTTCTTCTTTACGTAGTAGTGCTGGGGACGGGTGTGTCAGTACCGATGGGTCAGCATTGATGGAACGATATGGGGTGGGTCAATAGGCTAATGGGTTAACAAAGGATGCTAAGTATTGATAGGAAAACAGTATTAGGGCACAAGGGGTGGGTCAACAGGGGTTGGGTCAACAGAAGCGTGTCAACAGAGATGGGTCAACAGGGATGGGTCAACAGAGATGTGTCAACAAGAATAGGTCAAGGGTCAACAGGGATGGGTCAACAATAATAGGTCAAGGGTCAACAGGGATGGGTCAACATGGGTAGGTCAGCAGGAAAGGGTCAATAGAGATGGGTCAGCAGAAAAGGGTCAAAAGAGATAGGTCAGCAGGTCAATATGGACGGGTCAACAATTAACAAAGTGGGACAGCTCGGCATGGCATTTCACCTCATTAATAGTCTTGTAGGTCTTGATAAGTCCGGAGCTCAGCTTCATCAGCGGCCGGTCGGCAGGGTCGCGGTAGCAGCTTTTCAAGGACTCGCATCCGCTGGCCGATGGTACCGCTGCTGCAGCGGCTGGGGCTACGGCTGACGCGGTGGTCGATGCTGAATAGGCATGGAAACTGGTGCTCATGTCCGAGGAGGACAGAAACAGAGCTGTCGCTGCTGCAGCCGCCGCCGCCGCTGAGGACGCCGGAGCTGGTGGCGCAGCCGACACGGCCGTCACCGACAGGGTCGTTATAGACGTCGATTTTCCAGCGCCCAACGATGTCGATACTAAGCTGCTGGGCGCCGGCTTGTTGTTTTCATAGTCTTGGCTGGCGGCCAGCTGGTCGGCCGTCATGATGCGGCCGTACAGCCCGGCCATGCTGGAGCTTCTAGCGGGCCTGAGACTCAATGCGTGCTTGCTGCGGCCACTGTGCCCAGTAGTGATGGTGCCCAGCTGGGCATTGGGAATAGCAGTTATTTTAGCCCTTTAAAATCTCTATTGTAATAAGTGTTTGAAAAGCTGTCTGCCCCCTGCCTATATACATTTGATGCTTTGTACATCTTGCATATTAATCTTTATCAAAAATATTGCTTTTATATTTGCAACAAAAAATAGCCACCAAAATGTAACTCGATGAACATACCAATTAACTCAATATGGCCTTTGGTCTTCTATGCTTTTGATTGATTTAGAACTTAGAACTAACCAATTATATAGTTATGATTGATTAGGCAAATTAGGCAAAAATTAAATAGCTTTTACCATGTTTTGAGTCAATAACAAGACTAAGTTGAAATTGCATTTTCAGTAAAAAATTAAGTTGCATAACAAATATAATTTCAGTAGTTGCATATGTATGACTTAAAAACATCATCTTATTTATAGAATAAGCTAATTAAAAATTGTGATACCATTGGAAAATTAGTGCCTTTATCTTCTAAGTTTGAACAAGAATGGTAAGTTCTAAAATAACAGGTAATATTAAAATATAGAACTAATATAATAAACTATTTTTTCATTCTTATTCTTAACTCACCTTTTTCATTAGATAAATCAAATTTTAACAGTATTTGAACTGTCTTTATTATTTTAATAGGTTAGCTTTGTTGTCTTAATCAGGAAACAAATTTTTATATACTCAATATGTTTATTACAAGAGAAAAAAGTTAATTTTATTAACTACAAAAATATATAAACTACAAAAGTATTATTTTGCAGTTCTATCATGCATTTTAGGCCTAATGCTAACTTTCATAGCTATTGTTAGAAAGTTTTTACTATTCTAACTATATTAGATATAATATTACCAGTAGAAAAAAGGATAAAAGATAAAAGAGCAAAGAAATAATAAATAACAGAGTTAAATAAAAAATAAATAGTATTTATTTGTAAAAAATTATAAACTGATTTCTACTATCTTAAATTTTCCAAAAATATTTTGGGTAAAATGGTCAACAAACCCTAATGGGCAAAATAAATTACAAAAACATTAAAAATTTAAGATAAAAAAGTTGCACCAATTCAAAACATTACAGAACATTAATTCAAAACAAAACAATTCAAATTCAAAACATATGCTTATACACTAATAAAACTAGCTACAACCTAGCTAGCCAATCTGGCTAGGCCAGCTAGCAAGAAGCCCACCCAAGGTAAGTTGCAAAATTCCCATCCAAAAAATCTGCATATTATAGTACTAATTAGATGATAAGGCATATAGCTTTAATAATATAATCATAATTACTTAAGTAAACAGTGTTGGGCACTAGTCTATTGAGAAGCATTAATCTGTTATAAAGTATTAAGATTTTTCATTAATGTTAATGGACTGCCATTAAGACTTTTTGCTTTAACTTTAAAATTCTTTTTAAGTTAAAATTCTTAATAATAATGCTTAACACTAAAACTAAATAAAAAAGAAATAAATTGTAAATGTGATAAAGGAAGGGATGTTAAAAAGAATAGGAATTAAAACCCAATAGGTTAATATAGATTGGCTATGCTATTGCTTCTATTTATACTTCTACAATTATATCTTTAAATATTATGTCTATGTGCTAAAGTATTCCTATAATTAAAAGTAATTAAGTTAGAAGACAAGTATTTAAAGCAATGGTTTTGGCTTTATAGAAATCTTTTGGTATTCTGGAGTTATTCTTGGCCTTATTGCATGCAACTACTTCAAACAAGTCATCATATGGGCCTCTTATAGATAGCCTGCACCTGCATTGGCATGGTCATGGGGTGACAACAATAATGCAAATTTATTTTAACTGTTTAACTAAAAAACTAACTTTAAAATCCTAAGAGAAATATATTCTATGAGTACTAATAGAATAACTATTAACTAGGCCTAACTTTTTCTAATTATAATAAGGGTAGTAACGATACTATAGTTTAGATTGTGTATTAGTGTATATTGGGTCTAATAGGGAAAAATCCAATACTTTGTATATTGGGACTAAAAAGGTGCATCACTAACACAATGTTTCTACTGTTTCATATATGCCAGGATATATACTAATATACATACATGTGCAACCTCCCTGATTTACACTGGCCATGCAACTTACTTTCTGACCAAAAATACAATTTACCTAAGAAAAAAACCCTAAAGCTAAAATTAACACAACTTTGGATAAATGGCAGGGCAGGAATAACTTGACTATCTTATAAAGACTAAATACCTCATTATCTAATTAGTACTCTGTATGTCTATATTCTTTTGGGTGGGCATTTTTGTAACTTAACCCTGGTCTACCACAATTTACAGTAGCTGGATTGGCCAGGTTGGCTAGCAGTTGCAAATGTATGCTAATATTAGTGTTCTGCTGTAGTTGTAGGCAAATATGGTAAAATGGGTGCCTATGGCAACTACAGATGCCTATGGTGGATAACTGCTCTTACAGTTACAACTATAGAAATATGGTAGTTTTTGTCATATTCCATAGATTCCCATAAGCCATAGTTATTAATTAAAAAATAAATAAATATTAGAAACAGGTAGAGTAAAACAAATATACTTTGGTAAACTGTATTATAGACTTTCTACTTTAATTTGCAATTGTTTAAGCACCAGGTTATTTTTTAATTCAAAATATTTCATTTCCTAGACTTTTTGTTAAAACTATGGCTACCGCTATAAGAACTATGGGAATATGGTAATACTGGGATCCCTACGGCTACAGAATATAGAGAATTGGAATAAGCCATAGTTTTGCTTATGGCTATGGCTATAGCAGATGAACCCCTCTTATGGCAAAACACTAGCTAATATACACAAAAAATGACAAATACCCTTGTTATACACTAGGAAATCCCAGCGCCCCTATTGCAGCCAATGGCCATTTTCGTGGACGGCATCCGGCGCGGATTGGCCTAGCGGCGGCGCGGCGCGCGGCGGCGGCGCGGCGCGTGGCGGCGGCGCGCGGTGGCGTGGCGTGTGGTGGCGGCGCGCGGCGGCGTGGCGCAGGGGCATGGGAAAATTGAACCAAATCACTGATCCTGGGGACTGGCCCTGGCGCAGTATGGGTAGATGTCTGGCGCGGGAAAGGGGGGCGTCCGGCGCGGTTCAGACCTTGGCTGCAATAGGGCCCAGCGCATATATTTACCTTTCAAACTATAGTAGACTAATAGACTGGGTTTTTTGGGCCATATAGGATTTTTGGTATCAAAGGCTAATTTTACAACTTTTTTTCTAGTACCAATTGCCAATTTAAAAAATGATTTTGTTAGTGTAGTCTAAAAAAATGCTATATAAATCAATATAATAAAATTGTTGGGCCTAGTTTGTTATTGTTTGCAGCATAGATAGCAATCTAAAGAGTTGAGAGAACAAATTTCTGCTTTTAAAATGCAGCTTTGGAAATATCCATCCTTGAGAGTTTGGCTAGTTGCCAATGGGCAACCAAAAATAACCATTAGAAACTAGATTTTAAGCCCTAAGGGCAAGCTGGCAACTGGATTTCCAACCTTAAATTTGGGAAATGGATACCTTTTAGTCTTTTACAAAAATAGTGTAGCTATGAAGCAAAGTAAAATGTGTGAATTAGAGTTTCACAACATAATAATCCTATTAATAGCTAGTTGGGAATTCCAAATAAATATTGAAATAAGAATAGGTGTAATTGAAAAAAATTATTTAAATATTAAGTTCAAAATTGTAATTGCTTTTCAGAAACTATCTGGAAACAGAAAATTTTAATTGTATTTGTAGTTTTGTCTTGAAAAAATTTAATGACAATGTTGCAAAACAATTTTAAAAGAAATAAGACAAAATATCAAAGAATTGCCTTTTTGATAAGATATTTTACCTTTAAGCAACCTCTTTTAAAACTAACTGCACTACATTAAAAACCCCTTTCCTAAAAAATAATCCATATAGCTAAAAACATTTTGTCAGACATTTACAATTACAATAGGCTCAATGAGAAGTGAACTGTGTAATGTAATATAGTTTGGCTCAGGCAAGTAGCCTGTTAAGCCAGTATGAGCTTTGTATTTAAAATTTAAAAAATTTAGATGCTAGAAATAATTGTTAAATTAGTTGATGTAAATTATGAAGTATTGCTTTGATTAGGAGATAAGATATGAATGAAGTCAGATTGAAAAATTGAAGAAAAAAAACATGAGAACAATTTTTTAAATTACTGCGAAAAGGCATAATGTAAGATAGTGAGGTTGTTAATAAAAATTTGTTGTTCTCAATAATTAATTGAATGTCACAAAAAGGCAAACAGAAGAACAATGTTGATAAACAAGAAGCATCCCCAACAGGCATCTCCCTCCCATTGCATGCAAAATCATGGCAAGAAACTGATGAAGGTAGCTGCCTAGCCTGCAATGATGAAGTACACAAAGGCATACAATGCAAAAGTTGCCATCGCTGGTGCTACCAGTCCTGCTCCAGCCTGGCTAAATCAATCTTCATTGCCATAGCAAATGGCCCTAGTGACAATGGGCTCATTTGGACATGCCATGATTGCAAGACTCATGTGCCCACACATTTATCAACAGTGTGGAGCTGCTCAAAGACCTTTGAGTAAAGCTGACTACACTCAAAGCAGTCTGGTGGCCTGCGACACTGACTTGCGCTGGTCCAAGCTGAAGTGCCCCCCTCCTCACCCGCTATGGGCTGACCTGAGGAATCTAGCTACGCGGGCAGTCTTTCTGGACAGGCTGCGTGCTGCAACTCCCGCTTTGAATGAGTCAGCCAACTCCTTCACCAGGGCTGTCGAGGATGCAGCATCCATTCTCCCAAGACGGATGGCAAACCATCCCAAGGCGCTGTGGGACAACGATCCTGCAATCAGTCAAGCGCGACGACACGTGCAGAGCGTCACCGCCCTCCATGGCGATGATAGCGACCAGGCCAACACTGACCGGGACCAGCTGCAAGTCATCTATGCCCAGCGAACCGAGGTGTTTGTTGAAGAGGCAGTGAGCGAGATCCAGCTAGTGACCGACAACTGCTGCCACAGCGCTGCTTGGCGGGCCATCAACCAGCTGACTGGCAGGAAGCCCAGGCCTAGCGCAGTTGTTGGCGCGGACTCCATCGAGCATCGCAAGACTCAGCTGGTCAACCACTACTGCGATGTGCTTAATGCTCCTGCACAAAATTTACCTCTTTTACCAATCCCAGACTTTGTCCCAGCAGAACGTAGCGTCTTCAACGTTGGCCCTATCACAATGAGCGAGGTTGGCCGGGCTCTGAGGACCATGCGTGCCGACGCCGCTGCTGGGGTGGATACGATTCCTCCCAGGGTCCTGAAGCTACCAGAGCTGACCCCCGCCATCACCGAGGTGCTGAACAAGCACTGCAGTCTTGGAGGCGACGCGGCCGCTTGCGCGCCCCCACAATGGCGCACCTCCAAGATCGTTTCCATCCCGAAGAAGGGGGCTTCTACAAGCCTGGACAACCAGCGTGGCATTGCGCTGGAATGTACCACAGCAAAGTTGCTGAATGCTGTGCTGCGCAACCGCCTCCTGCCAGGTCTCAACCCACTGCTGCTGAGTCTCCAGAGCGGTTTTCGGCCAGGCAGGTCCACCACTGAGCAGGTTGCAACCATCCGCTCAATCATTGAGGCCTGCAAGACCCGCCTGCGCTCCGTGTCGATTGTCTTTGTGGATTTCCGGAAGGCTTTTGACTCGGTGGCCAGGCTAGCGATTGCATGGCTGCTGTCCTACTACAGCGTCCCCCCTGCACTGGTGGCTGCGGTGATGGATCTGTACAGCGATTCCAGGGCATTTGTTCAGTCGAGCGACGGCCCCACTGATGAGTTCAGCACAAGCTCTGGCGTCCTTCAGGGCGACACGCTGGCTCCTCTGCTTTTCATCATGGTCGTGGACTACGTGCTGTGCCGGTCTCTCCATGATGACGACGGCTATGTGCTAGTCCCACGCCGAAGCTCCCGACACCCTGCAGTCCCGCTGCCAGCTCTTGCGTATGCAGACGACATCGCACTCCTCTGTCGCGATCCAGCTGCTGCCCAACGCGCTCTCTTAAGACTCTGCGAGGAGGGCGCTCGGGTTGGACTGATGATCAACGCACTGAAGACAGAAGTGCTGCACGTGGGCACTGATACCGCCCTGGCACTAGATCTGCCCAACGGAGACGCCATCGCGGTGTGCGAGGACTTTCGGTACCTCGGCTCCCTGGTGATGAGTCCCGACTCCATCGTCTCCGACAGAAGGAATCAGGCCTGGCGTGTGGCGCACCTTCTCAGGAACGTCTTCAACTCTGCTGCAAGAGACAGCCTGAAGGTGCGCCTCTTCCGCGCTGCCATTGAGCCTATCCTTCTGTACGGCATGGAAGCAGTGCCGATGACCGCCACGCGAGAGAAAGCCCTGGACGCGCTATACAGGTCCCTGCTGCGCCACGCCCTGGGCGTGCACTACCCGGAGAGGCTGCCGTCCAGAGACCTGATGGTTTGCGCCGGCGTCCCAGCCCTGAGCGTCACCCTGCGCCGGCGCCGCCAGATGCTGCTGGGCCACTGTCTGAGGAGCCACGGTCACGGCGAGCGAAACCCGCTTGCGCTGGTCCTCCTGCACCAACCGACCGAGCGGCTGTGCCGCGGCCAAGGAAGAACTGTGACGCTAATTACCACTCTGTTGGCTGACTTGCAGGCTATCGGACTTGATCCCTAGTCCGCCATGGCCTGCCCCTCCCGACTGTTCTGCGAGCGTGTGCACGCAAAAGCTATCTAACTTTTTGCGTCTATATATATATATGACTACACTTGAAGAGCATATAGAAAAGGTAGAATCAATCAAGAAAAGGAAACAGACAGTCCCTTTTAACATCAGCTTTGATGAAATTGTTGAGGAAGTCAAACAGCACAGTATAAAAAACAACATTGTGGTTTTTGGACCACAAGAAGAGGCAAAGCTCAAAGACCTTATGCAAGACAGACTTAAAGTGTCACTTGCAACTGTGCCTATTGTTGCCACCAGGTGGATTGGTTGCAAACAACCTCAACTATTACAAAGGCCCTTGGTTGTTTGACTAGTAAATAAAAGCAAAAAAGCTGCCTTCTTTTGGCAACCTGCAAAACCTACGCCAAACAGGCTCTGCCTATTCCTAAATTTGGATAGATAATGACCTAACAGAAAAGGAATGGGCGTTTAAACAGAAGATCATCAAATAACTTAAGACTTGTCAAAAATGGTGAGAAGAATATCCAAATTGGCTATAAGAGAGAAGTTTCTTTCATTAAAACTTACTGAACTTCTGAAACTTGTGACTTAAGTACCCCAACAGTTAATAGCCAAAATATTATTAAGGCAAATTAAAAGCAGATTCAGTACACTAAAGAGTACCTCATCTTTATTAGAAATAACAATGCTCAAAAGATCAAAAAATTTCCTTACTATATCAAATTGAAACTCTTTAAATTTAATCTTACCCAAAAAAATTGATAAAGAAAATTTTACTATCAGCAGCTGGAATATCACTGGACTTTATGTAATAAAAGATTCTGTGATTATTCTCAAGCTAGAATTACTAGAAACTAAATCAATTTTTAAGAATAATATTCAACAATTGTTAAGTTCCATTTGTTAAATTATTTTGACTCTAGAAAATTACTGTACAAACAATTTTAAGTACAAACAAATACTTTTAAGAGCCTTAAGCCTGATTAAGCACTAATTATATGCTTTAATACTTGTTATAATATATCTGACACCAAAAAGCTATAATAGTGTATGGCCAAAATGTTAATAAATGAACAAGTCCTAACATGAAACAAATAAAGTATTATTGTCTATGGTCAAACTACCAACAAACAGCAAAAGCTTTACAGGCTATAGTAGTGGGAAATTTATAATAGGATATTCCCAAATGGCTTCACTGGGTTTAGTTGACTCAACAATTCCTCTAAGTATACTTTAAATATGGCTTGTGAAGTCCCATGCATGGCGCATAGCCCATAGTCCGGATCATGTTGAGTGCATACCAGAATGCTCTGAACCAATGCATGCCAGTGCCAAGTAGATGCAGGCTAGTGCCAAGCCATAGTCAGGAAGATGGCACAGTGTGCACTGGAATCATTTTTTGGGACAATTTGTGCACTGTCTATGCGCCGTCTGTGCCATTTGTGCGCTGTCTGTGCACCGTCTGTGCGCCATTCTTCACGAGTAGAGTTTTCTAAGAAAGGCCTTTGTACAAAAAGCCTTTTTAAAATGTTATGCATATTTTCCTACAAATAGTCATGCAAAATTGACATTCTTAGTGATAATCTTATATACTAAAGTTGAGTTTGTTTGTTTGTTTGTTTGCTTGTAACAGAAAATCTTGCGAATGGAATGACCGATTTTCTCCGTTTTTGCACCATTAGATGGCAAATTGTCCAGAATCGGTACACGTATTTTTAATAAGCTATCCAAATTAAAGAGGCCTCTCAATTGTCAGAAAACAGGTTTTTGCCCATCTTGCTAATGTATTTTTTCGGCAGTGAGAGCTTGCAAACGGTTTTGGCCATAGATTATAATGCTAATAGCTGTAGGCTGCTTGGTTTTTATGTAGCCCACTGCTTCCTTTCCTTCTTTCTTTTCTTTGGTTTTTGAACCCTCTAATAGTGCTTTATCTATTTAGCCCCACTGTATGATGGTGCGCCGTGGCGCAAGCCATTTGAAGAGAAGCCGTGACGCAAAGAAAAGACGACTGGCCGAGTCTGCTGGAGAGCGCGATGCCTGTCTGGAAGAGCAGCGGCGGCGAGACGCCGAGCGCCGCGCTGTTGAAGACGAGGCTGAGCGGTTTGCCCGTCTGGAGGAACAGCGGCAGAGACAGGCTGAATGTCGCGTTGCTAAAGACGAGGCTGAGCGGATTGCCCGTCTGGAGGAACAGCGGCAGAGACAGGCTGAGTGTCGCGTTGCTGAAGACGAGGCTGAGCGGATTGCCCGTCTGGAGGAACAGCGGCAGAGACAGGCTGAGTTTCGCGCTGCTGAGGACGAGGCTGAGCAGATTACCCGTCTGGAAGAGCAGTGGCAGAGACAGGCTGATTGTCGGCGCGGTGAATCTGTCACCAGGTTACCTTGTGTCGAATCTATTGTGCCCTTTAGTCAGTTGCAGGTCAATACCACCATTGGCGATGGCAACTGCTTTTTTCATGCCGTGTGCGACCAGCTACGTGGCACACCGCATGAAACCGATGCCGCTACCCTTTGGCATGAGTTGGCCTGTCGTGCAGTTGAACTTTTGCCACAGTTGGTCGCGAATGGCATCATCGCGCCTGATTGCGCCGATGAGATTGCGAATTCCTCCTTTCAGGAAGGGGTTTATATTTCAGACGAAGTGGCAGCTCTGTTTAGTAGCTGCTTTGACATGGACCTGGTGATTTACCAGTCCAATGGTAATGTGCTGCAATATTTCAAGTGTGACAAGCAGCCTCCCAATGCCACTGTGCGTGTGCTCTTGAGTCACGAGCACTACGAGTCGCTCAGACTTCGACCGTCTCTGCAAGCTTCTTCAGGTGCAGAGTGTCCCAGGCCAATGGCAAGCGGCTCAAAGGCAGTGCCAGTTGACATCCACAGCTCATGTGCCGACATTGGAGCATCGGGTGATCATCGGTGAGTCTTCTTCATTTGTCTTTTTGATTTGAACTGCTGTCCTCACAACATGTCTTATTCCACTGTACTCACAGACGTGCCGAGCCATTGCTGCCAGAGGCCCCGGCTCACCAGTGTGGACCAATGAACAACGCCTGCAATGACTGTGGCGCATTGTTTTGGGCCAAAGAGACGCGCAACTTCTGCTGCGCCAAGGGCAAGGTGAAGCTGCCCACCCGTACGATGCCGCAGGTCTTGGCAGATCTTTACACGGGGCAGCACCGACTCAGTGCAGAGTTCCTGGCCCACATCAGGAGCTACAATGCGGTGCTGCACCTCACATCTCTGGGTGTGAAGCTCAGAATGGTGCCTGGCTATAGTCCCAGCTTCATCATCAGCGGCCAGCTGCATCACAATATGGGGCCGCTGCTTGCCGACCCCTCAGCCGAGCCGCATGGCTGGCAGGTGTATTTTACTGACCGCGAATTGGAGAGCCGCCTGAGCCTCAGTCAGAGAGTGAAGCCGGAGCTGCTAAAGCTGCTGCAAACTCTGCTGCATCAATCCAACGGCTACGTGCAAAGCCTTCGAGCTGCTGTTCAGCGAATCAGTGGCGACCCTGAGCTGGGAGATGCGCGAATTGTGATTCACCCGGACTGAAGACCAGCAGGGGAACACATTCGGTGAGTTTGTGGTGTCAAAATAAACTATGATGTATATATTGTATATATACATGATACAATATATAAAAATATAAAAATATAAAAATATGATTTTTCCTCAGGCGCTACAATCTTCCTATGGCCAATGAGGTTGGCATTCTTATCGTTGGTGGCACAGAGGACGCAACGACAAATTATTGAGATATTGAATTATAGATACGGTGAATAAGAGAGATTATTATGAATATTAGTTAATCAATTGCGATAAATAACTGTACTAAATACTCTCCCCGAAGGGGGGTCAACTATTGCTAGTTTATACTAATTTTATTTACTGTTAATTTTAAAGAAGCAAAAAGTTTATCATTGACTTTCTAGACAATACAAATATCCTTTATTTTACGTAAAATTGTTAATTTGCATTACAATTTTCATGCATGTCAGGGACCTTATGCGCCACAATTATGTACCGCATGCGCCAAGGACCTCAGTGTGCGCCATGATTGTGCCCCAAGTGCGCCAAGGACCCCTTGTGTGCGCTGGAATTTTCCATGGCAAAGGCCACCTGCGTGACTATGGGTGCCAAGCAAATGCATGCCAAACTAATATGTATAGAAAAAACATACAACTTTTTATATTTAAATAATACACTTCAGAAAATAGTCTAACATTTTTAAAAACTTTTGTAGGCCTAGTATACAACCGTGTTTCTTTTGGCACATTAACATTTACTGGTCATTTTGCAATAAAAAAAGGTATGAATTCTTGTCTTTACAAAATCATGTCTTTTTATGAACTTTTGTCTCAACAAAACATGCCAGATCATCTAGTGCATTATTGACAGCTTATAAGTCACTAGACACTCAATCTCAATACAATGTAACTGAATCATTCAAAAATTATAACAACTTCCTGACACTAAATTTTAAACACAAAAAGGATTAAAACAAAAGCTTCATCATAATAAACTTCTATATACCACCAATCTCTTCAAAATATTACGACTAAGAAAATTGAGAACAGTTAACAACTATCCTAGATGCACTGTGCAGTGTGCACATCACTCAGAGGGAAACATCTTCCTTATTGGAGACTTCACTGCTCCTATAAACAATACCTCTTACATAGATTTAAATACAATAAATACCACTAGAGCAAAAAATCTCACTCACTAGGCAAAGCCAAGACAAGAAAAACAAGAGTTTTCCTATCTGAACTCTCGGTTTATTTCCAAAACTAATTAAGTGCATTTTCTGCGAAATCGTTGTTCCTTTTGATTTTCTTTTTTTCTTTGAATACAGAAAATAAAATTTTAAAATATATACTTTTATTTATTACACATTTTTTAGTAATTAATACAGCTAGTATTTGCAGCTAGTAAAATTAATTTTTTAAGTACTTTAGGCTTTGTTATACTATGCATTGCTTTAGTAGGCTTTTCAACGAAGATCTGTTCTAGAACCTACCGGAATAATTCCAATTCCAGAGCCAGAATCGGTAGTAAAATGAAAAGCTTCGAACCCATTGTATGTTTTTCAGTCTTTACAGATTAATTTTGTTTTTCCTTGACTTTGTTTCCTCTTGGATATGACAAAAAAACGGAATAATTATATACCAATAATAAAAAATTGACGATTTCAAATATATTTTACTGTTAAGGTGTAAACATGACAACGGATCGAGAAAATTTTTCAATCCAAATTCCAAAACCAGAACACGGTTCTGGAACCGATTCTGAAAACGGAACAGACAATTTGAAAAGCTTCGAACCGATTCTGGTTCTGGAATAGGTAATATGAAAAGCCTATAGAATTTATTTGAAATCACGGCGATAACTTTTAAATAGATCGATCTTGTCGTCATGCTTCCGGCAAAACCCACTAAGTCGTCCTTTTTTGCCCTTTTATAGCGAAATGTGTATTCTATCAATTCCCATCTAAACCAGAATCGATTCGAAGGACGAGAGAGGATAAAATTCATGCACAATATCTGCTTAGCTATAAGAACACTAACCATGCATATTTGTTACACCATGACTCATAGATGGCTGGATCAGAGAGCAGTGTTGAATTATTGACTAAGTTCAGCTTTTCTATCGTAACTGTCATTAACTTTCTCACCCTGGAACCCTGCACAAGAAACCCTTGTGTACAACAGTCGTGTACTTTACATTACAATTGTGCAATATGATACAGTACCGGTAGGGGTCACTGCGAGTACATATGCAAAGTATATTTACAGTACATGCTATTTATGTTTGCCACTATTGCAGTGCTGAAAATAATTTTATCGATTTCTTAAAATCGTAAGAAATGGAAGTAAATTCAATCAATCGAAGACGCATTAGTCCGTATATTGATGTGAAATGCAGGCAATAAAAAGCCTGCTCACGACCCCTTTTCATGTCAAGGTCTAACAATAAGGAATTAAGAGCTAATTATCAATTCTTCATACATTCTCAGATTTATTTTGCATTCTTATACTAAGATTGCGCTTATTAGCAGGAGTTTGAATCGCTGCCACACAGCGTAGTCCAGTAGCACAGCAAAGTCCGACTAAAACAAAAAAACGAATCGCGCCGTTCACCGAAAAAAAAGAAAAGATGTCAATAGCATCAGGCATGCTTTTTTTTCTGCTATAATTTTAAAACAGCAAGTGTCATTCGATTAGTCTGATTCGAAAATTCTCAAAAAACGATTCTTATTTGTATAGATCAGCACACAAGTATGAAATAGGGGTGGATTTCATCAAACAGCCGAATTAGCACGGTTGAGTGCAGCAATCTGAGCAAGGGGTCTCATTGTTAGATTGCAAGTAATGGTACAAGTGCCAATGCTGGGGATAGGTTTTTGTTCTCACTCTTATAGTCAAGTTTTAGTAGCTCGTAATAATCAGTGTTATTTAAGGACAACGCATATTAGGCAGAGTTTTCTTAGGTTAATGAATGTACAATACAGATACAAGATACAAGAGTACAGGTACATGAAATAGTGCTAATAAATTTCTGGATTAAATCAGGAGAGATAAAGAAATGGAAACCAGTTTTTCTTATCCGCAACTGGCTACTGACAGTAGGCAGCCAAGACTAATAATAAGAGTGTCAATATAAGCCTACTAACAGTAGCCCAAAGCGCCTATTAACTGTATTAGCCCAGTAAATCAGTGCAGGTGACAGGATAAGAGTATTCATTGCCGGGATTCGCAATCGTAGATAGGGATAACAACTCCAGATTAGGGAGAGTCGGTAGAAAGCAGGTCCTCGGGCAGCACAACCGGCAGGCTCTTCTGTGTGCGGCAGGCGGCCTCGCCGGCCAGTCGGTAGGTCAGGCTAAAGGCCAGGCTCTTCTCGGCCGGGTCCAGCACCAGTAGGCACTGGGTGATGGGGGCGGCGGCCGGCAGCATGGGGGAGCTAGCCGGCAGGCTGGTGCCGCTGGGAGCCTGGGTCAGCACCGAGTCGGGGGCGCGCCGGCAGGTCACAGTTAGGGCGACGTCTTGGCAGGCCTGCGGCGCGTGAGGCGGAGTTATAAATTTGACTGGAGTCTTGGATTTGAAGACCTTAATGCATTTGAAGAATTCTAAGTATTTGGGTCTTGAACGCGGAGTCTTGCTTTGGGATTTGAAGGCCTATTCATGAATTTGGATTTGAAGGCCTATCCATGACTTGAGATTTGAAGGACTATCCATGACTTGGGATTTGAAGGCCTATCCATGACTTGGGATTTGAAGGCCTATCATGACTTGAGATTTGAAGGCCTATCATAACTTGGGATTTGAAGGCCTATCATGACTTGGGATTTGAAGGCCTATCATGACTTGAGATTTAAAGGCCTATCCATGACTTGGGATTTGAAGGACTATCCATGACTTGAGATTTGAAGGCCTATCATGACTTGGGATTTGAAGGCCTATTCATGACTTGGGATTTGAAGGCCTATCATGACTTGAGATTTGAAGGCCTATCATAACTTGGGATTTGAAGGCCTATCATGACTTGAGATTTGAAGGCCTATCATGACTTGAGATTTGAAGGCCTATCATGACTTGAGATTTGAAGGCCTATCATAACTTGGGATTTGAAGGCCTATCATGACTTGAGATTTGAAGGCCTATCATGACTTGAGATTTGAAGGCCTATTCATGACTTGGGATTTGAAGGCCTATCATGACTTGGGATTTAAAGGCCTATCCATGACTTGGGATTTGAAGGCCTATCCATGACTTGGGATTTGAAGACCTATCATAACTTGGGATTTGAAGGCCTATCATGACTTGAGATTTAAAGGCCTATCCATGACTTGGGATTTGAAGGCCTATCCATGACTTGGGGTTTGAAGACCTATTCATGAATTTGGATTTAAAGGCCAAATCTTCCTTTTGGAATTGAATGCCTAATCAATCATGATTTGGGGTTTGAAGGCTGAGTCTTACTTTAAGATTTAAAGGCTGGGTAATGATTTGGGATCTGAAGGGCGAGTCTTACTTTGGGATTTGAAGGCCGAATTCTGATATGAACTAGCTAGTGATGGTTTCATAAAGATTTCATAATCATAAGGATTTCGCAACTTTAAGTTTCCAAGAACACCTTAATGGATTCGAGGGTTTTGAGTAAATTAAACAGGCTAAGCGCGTTAGTCTCCCTTACCTGTCCCAGTGTAGAAGCCACTGCGCACAGGAGCGCTGCAACGCCAGGCGCAGGCGCACAGTCTGGCTCGGCGAAGTGCAGCATGACGGTCACGTGACCGGCGCCGGGGCCAGCCGGCTCGCTTTGAATGACGGGCTGAGGCGAGTAGGACGGGTGCGGCCGGAGGGAGGCCACAGAGACCGGGGGCAGGCTGGAGAGTCGGCTGCAGCGGAGGTGCAGGGGGGAGTGGCGAATGAGCGACGGAAATGGCATCCCTATCTCGGAAATGGCATCTCTATCTTGGAAATGGCATCCCTATCTCGGAAATGGCATCCCAATTTTGGAAATGGCATTCCTATCTCGGAAATGGCATTCCTATCTCGGAAATGGCATCTAAATCTCGGAAATGGCATCCCAATTTTGGAAATGGCATTCCTATCTCGGAAATGGCATTCCTATCTCGGAAATGGCATTCCTATCTCGGAAATGGCATTCCTATCTCGGAAATGGCATCTAAATCTCGGAAATGGCATCCCAATTTTGGAAATGGCATTCCTATCTCGGAAATGGCATCTAAAGCTCGGAAATTGCATCTAAATCTCGGAAATGGCATCTAAATCTCGGAAATGGCATCTAAACCTCGGAAATGGCATCTAAATCTAGGAAATAGCATCCTTATCTCGGAAATGGCATCCCTATCTCGGAAATGACATCCCTGTCTCGAAAATGGCATCCCTATCTCGGAAATGGCATCCCTATCTTGGAAATGGCATCCCTATCTTTGAAATGGCATCCCTATCTTCGAAATGGCATCCCTATCTTCGAAATGGCATCCCTATCTCGGAAATGGCATCCCTATCTCGGAAATGGCATCCCTATCTTGGAAATGACATCCCTATCTTCGAAATGGCATCCCTATCTCGGAAATGGCATCCCTATCTTGGAAATGACATCCCTATCTTCGAAATGGCATCCCTATCTTGGAAATCAAGCTCATCTACCTGTCAACCGCACTGGCGGGAGCGGCAGCAGCCGCAGCTTCAGGCTTCCCATTAGGCGCCGTCACGCCAGCAGCCTTCGCGGCTGAGTTGCTTGCCGATGCCAACAGAGCAACCGACGCCGAGTCAGCAGCGGCAGCGGCTGCCGGCGTCTTCTTGGGACTCTGCCGCATCAGGAAGTCCTTGCCGAGCTGGTCCAGTCCTTTGAACACGGCGCTCTCCGCCGCCGAGGCACCGGTGGAGCCGCTGGTAGACTGCAGCTGCGTGCCAGCCGACGGCTTGCTGGGGTTCAGCGCCAGGTTCGGCACCGCGGAGGACGCGGCCGGCTTGACGGAGGCGCCGCCGCCGCCACCACCTTTCATCGGCACCATCGGGGCGATGCCAACCCGCTGAACTGGTGGAGCAACCGACGAGGCAGACGAGAACAGGTCGCTCAACAGGTCGATGTCGCCGCTGCTGCCGCCTCCGCCTGTCGACGCTGTCGCTGTTGATGCCGTAGGTGCTGTCGTATTAAAAATCGACGAAGAAATTGTTGCGGCCAACGCGGACGAGGCCGGAGTGGCCGAATAAGCAGGCGGAAGGTCGGGCAGGTCGAGGATGCTGCCGGCCGCGGGAGCGGCGCTGGACGCAGTGGACGACGTCGAAGGCCCGTAGCTGAGTGGGTCGAACGGGTCGAAGGCCATGTCGCCGATCAGCAGGCCGCCGCCACCGCTGGAGGAGCTTGTCGGCGAGACTGCCGATGCTGCAGGTGCAGAGCCAGCGGCAGCCGACGAAGAAAAACCGCTGCTGGGCGCCTGCGGCGCCGACGCCTCTCTGAGCTGATCCTCGCCAATGAGCTCAGTGCATCGTTTGAGTACCTCGGCGGCCAGATCGTTGACGGCCAGCACCTCCTTCATGGACTCCTCGTCCGTGTTCTCCGTCTCTCCGGCCAGCCTGTAGAGCCTCGGCCGGGCCTCCCGCAGAGTCCGGTGCAGCTCGCGGATGATCTCCACATCGCTCTGAACAGCCTCGGTAGGCCTGTAGTGGTTGAGCATCTCGCTGAGCAGTTGGGCATTGTTGCGGACCGTCTCCAGCTCCCCTAGCCGCTTGGATAGCCGGTCCATGCGCTCGTTGTCCTGCTTCACTGCGGATTTGATCAGCCGGTTGGCGGCCATCAGGTCCTCGGGCCGCTTGGACCTGGCCGGGTGGAGCAACTTTGGCTTTTAATAATGCTGCGAATGACCCGTGCCTTCATGATGCTCAATAGGATGCTCCTTCTAAATCCCTGATCCCCTCAATAGGATGCTCATTGTAAATCCCTGATCCCCTCAATAGGATGCTCCTTCTACATCCCTGATCCCCTACCTCAATGGGAGGCTCCTTCTAAATCCCTGATCCCCTCCCCTCGACAGGATGCTCCTTCTAAATCCCTGATCCCCTACCTCAATGGGATGCTCCTTCTAAATCCCTGATCCCACTAATAGGATGCTCCTTCTAAATCCCTGATCCCCCTAGAGGGAGTCTTTTTCCCCTTTTCAATTTAGTTTAAAAATCTCACTAAGCTAAAAAAGCAACAGTTTCTCACTTGAGCAGCCTGCTAATCTCTTGAGCAGTTTTCTCGTCGTTAAATATAGCAGTGTCCTTCTCGCGCTTCAACGGTAGATAGGGATTTGAGCGCAGAGTCTGGTCGATGTACACCGGGTCCCTGGAGATGATGCCCTGCTTCTTCAGCATGTCGTAGGCCTCGCGAATCTTCGGCTCCGTGTAAAGGCCGCGGGACCAGCCGTAGAGGCACTCGATGCAGCGCTTCTTCACCGCCTCGCTGGACGTGGCGCCCAGGTACTTCGGGGACAGGATCTTGATGATCTGGGAGGGGCGGTTGAGAGACGGGCGGGTCAGATAGTGGCACTCAGTGTAGGGAAAATGGCAGTCAGTGTAGGGGAGATAGTGGCACTCAGTGCAGTGGAGATAGTGGCACTCAGTGCAGGGGAGATAGTGGCACTCAGTGTAGTGGAGATAGTGGCACTCGTTGTAGGGAAAATGGCGGACAGTGCAGGGGAGATAGTGGCACTCAGTGTAGTGGAGATAGTGGCACTCGGTGTAGGGAAAATGGCGGACAGTGCAGGGGAGATAGTGGCACTCAGTGTAGGGAAAATGGCACTCAGTGCAGGGGAGATAGTGGCACTCAGTGCAGTGGAGATAGTGGCACTCAGTGCAGTGGAGATAGTGGCACTCAGTGTAACAAGTAACAGTAAGCTGGCATACCTCATTAAGAAAGCGGAATTTCCCCAGCTCCTGGTGAAACACGGGGCCGCAGTTGCGCACGCAAGCCTCGGTGACAGCCAGAGCGTAGAGAGCCTCATTCTCTTGCGGGCTGTGGATCTTGTGAGCCAATAAGCGCAGAGCAATCTGCGGGCCTTCCAGCTCTTTGCTGACTTGCTGACTAAATTTGTTCACAGCGTCCCAGTTGATTTCTCGATTAGTTGGGTCAGTGGCTCGGTCTGTGAAGGTTATTTAAATTAAATGGTATTTATATATAGTATGAAAAATGAAAGTATTTGCATTTGATAGATTTCAGACATTTTTTATTCAAGATTTGTTTCAGGTATTCAAGCAAAGAAGTACAATCGAAAAAGATAGCAAAATATAAGTCACACTTAGGGAATCCCTTATTATCCTAACAGTGTTTTGTATACTATGATCTTATTAATTTTTGGTACAATGGTATTAGACAATGCATATTAGCATTCCTTTTCAATAAAGTTTGTTTTATTTATTATTTATCCTGTACTTTAATTCAAATATGCTTTCCAAGAAAATTTTAATCATTCTCAAAGACATGCAATGTCTATCAATTTTTTTCTATCAAAGGTCATGCAGTGGCTAGAGTTTTAAGGCACCTCTTTGCCACAGAAATCTAAATGTACATTCACATGTACAGTAGTAGTATCAATTGATAGTACTTCTATTCTGATGTACATTTTCTGCAGTGCACTTAACTGACAATGCACATCTAATACTTAAGTTCAAATCATATATTATGCTGTTAAAGGGGATAGGGGTTGGTCTAATAGATGGCTTATATCTAAAGCCTTGGTTGTGATAAAAATTAGACTTAACAGGATTTGTTGTTAAATTTGCCTAGATTGTTGCCAGATTAGCTTTTGCCAAATTTGTCCATATTAAATTTCTATTGTTGAATTTGTTTATTGCAAAATTTGCATGCATTTCATGTTCTGGATCTGAGAATTGTTGAATAAGAAAAACAATTTGTTGATATTTTTATCTCTAAAATTTTTTAATACAATAGTTTTAGTTACACTGGTTTGAAATCAAGCCTATTATTCTTTCTGTAAAAAATATATATACATCATATAATAGTTTATTAGAGTGATGGAACCTATAGCATTTAACCAATATTAATAGAAATGTTAACCTATAGCATTTAACCAATATTAATAGAAATGTTAACCTATAGCATTTAACCAATATTAATAGAAATGTTAACCTATAGCATTTAACCAATATTAATAGAAATGTTAACCTATAGCATTTAACCAATATTAATAGAAATGTTAACCTATAGCATTTAACCAATATTAATAGAAATGTTAACCTATAGCATTTAACCAATATTAATAGAAATGTTAACCTATAGCGGGTCGTTCTCAAATTCTGGGAGGAGCGAAAATTTTAACAATTTTCGGAACATTTACTATTGTTACTGCCGTATTGAAAATAATAGGACACTTTCATCTGTGAATAAAGATAATTTTTGGGTTGAAATTTATGTTGCAAAAGTGTTTTAAGTTGTCTTGCGGTATTAGGCGATATTAGGTGATGAAAAAATTCAAATTCAATCACTTCACCGATGTCCTAATTTTTGACACTATGATGTCTGTAGCTAAAAAAAGTTGTTGTTGAGTTGAAAACTTGCTATATTACATTTAAAATGAAAGCTTATATAAATTTAATTTAAGATTTTTTTTAAAGCTTAATAAACTGCACTATAAATGATTTTATAGACGCTTAACTGTACGCCTAGCATTTCCGGTGGGATAGCCTCTTTGCGTCTCACAAAATGTATTTTTTCAGCTGACGTCTAGAATGTGCGCTTAAAATGATACATTTTGATGCAGATAATTAGAAAAACATGTCTTATTATCTTTTTGTAAAAAAATTGTTATGAAATAGAGCACTATTGTTGATAAAAATAATTAAAAGCAACCATGCATCGCAATAAACTCCTACTTTGAAGCACAAAATAAATATCCTGTAACCACACTAGCATTCTCCATGGAGCACCTTTTGAGCTGAAATTTTACACAGATATCCAGTAAAGTAAACTGAGCAAATGATTTTTTTTGTTTTTGAAAATACTTCAATTTGGCTATGTATCAGTTAGTTCATTGGACATATTTATTATATTTTTATTAGAATCCTTGTAACCAAGCTACAGAGAAACATGTGCAAAACTGGACCTTGAAATTTGACCTGAATGATCAGCAAATGTGTATCTCGAAATGATTTTTTTTGTTTTCATCAAGTCATTCTATGCTAATTTTTTCTGAAGGGAAAGATACCATGTATTTAGAGTCAATAGGGGAAGCATTTAGACTTATTCAATAGTCATTAAAATTGCAACTATATTATTATAATATAGTAATAATATTATACATGTATTATATAATAATATTAACTTCTAAGATGCCCTTATAAATTTAAGTAAAGACAACAGGCCTTAATTAATTAATCAGCATTTTGAAGAAACTGACCTTATACAGATGGGCCCCAAGCTAAGAAATGAATGTAGAGCTTATTTCGTGTAAGGTATAAAAATCAATTTATTATAATATTAAATACTCCTAATAAATTGGTTAAATTAGTTATTTACCTTGAATTAATTTAATTTAATAATTAAATATATAAATTTGTTTCACTTCTTACTGCATTTAAATAGAGTACCTCTCTACTATACTATAGAAGTATAGTAAAAGTATATGGTAAAAAAGTATAGTAAAAAATTTTCTTTGGTTTAATCCCAGCTTGCCTCAGTTTTTTAGTCTTAATACGAGCTAGATAGTAAGTGTTGATTAATTTGCTCCATCACCTTTTGCCACGGAAACAGCACATGTCGGACATGCAACACTCTTCCTGATCCCTGGATTCAAGATGACTGCTTCTGCTTCTTCAATGCTTGAAAACTGAGCTCATGGAGCTTTAGGTTATGCTGTCAGAGTGCTGCTGCCGGTGCTGTGTGTGTATGTGTGTGTCTTCTGTGGGTAGGTTCCCTGTCCCTCAGTTTAGCCACTGTTGTGGGCTAACTGGAGGAATTGCCGTTGTCGGTGCTGCAGGTGGCACTGCATGGTAGTATTGACGCTGTCAGTGACGCTGGCAAAGGCTTGGACGAAGCTAGGTGCCGTCATTGTCAGGAGGACATGCGTGTGCTGCTTAGACCAGTGCGCACATTCGACTGGACTCGTATCTGGTGCAGTCTGGTGTATTCACTGAGATTGTGTGGATCTGCCTCCTCGCATCACCTCAACCAGGCTCAATTTCTTTTGTAGAATTTTCGTGCGCTGCTTAACTGCATCTTGTGCCTGCTGAGTGATGCCAAGAATTGTGCCACACAATAATTTGGCCCATAAACTACTCGTATATTATACATATGTATGCACAGCACACACACATGCAGTTCATTCACATTAAACGTACTAGTTAATGGAATTCTCATCTCATGAGCTCTAGTCTATGGACAAACCTGAAATTACTAGAATATCTAGACAGATCTAAACTTCTTTGAGCAGCGCGCTGCGCTGCGAGCAAATACATGTAGATTCCTTAGCGCAACTAATTAATAGTGTAGTACAGTCTACAGCCTGAAGTAGCCTGTGTAAGATGCGGAGGGATGATTTTTGCATAGGAAGCCACTACGGTAAGGTTGATGGAACTATGGGGAGGTGAGAGATTCAAAGCGAGGGACGGAAGCCATGCATAGTTCGATCATAAGTTTGATTATTGCATGAGTCTGGGGATGCATTAACAAGAGGCAGACGAGAGCATAGAAATAAAGCGGGCTAAATATATTAATACACAAAATTACATGTACTAGCTAGTAATTTCAGAATGGTCAGCGACTCCTCCGATTTGTATCCGCGACCGCGTGCCCACAAATCCCCCGGCAGACCCTGTCGCAGTTGGTGGTTGTGCACAGAATACAATGTTAATTTTCGAGCTTCTCTGCAAAAAATGCGTGATGCACTCAAGATGCGTGCTATAGTCTACTTCTTTGATTGATGGCTGGGTTTTGCCTTTTCGCTTGTGATCATCAAAAGCTTGGGCGTCATTGCTACTGGTGTTTCAGTGTGCGCATTATGTCTGGTTATCATATTATGTGCATGTGCAGTGTCTTTTACCTACATTTTTGTTTGTCTCTGTTTCCTGCATGCTCTTTCGCATTTTTACACCTCGCACATCCTCATTTTTCTCAATTAACAAGTGAAATCTTTTCTTAAAGACTAATTGCTATTTTAGTTAAGCTAGTAGGTTTTTGGTAATTAAATAATTCAATTTTGTCTATTTTCCAAAAAGTTTCAAAAAATGAATTAATTAAAATAAATTTGAATTATTTTAAGTTAATTGGA
This sequence comes from Macrostomum lignano, assembly GCA_002269645.1. Classification (NCBI taxonomy): domain Eukaryota; kingdom Metazoa; phylum Platyhelminthes; family Macrostomidae; genus Macrostomum; species Macrostomum lignano. Next base: position 43,452 of record NIVC01000337.1, read on the forward strand.
GTAAAATGTCTAATAAGTAACTATGATTTTTTATTTTAAGTACATGTAGCTTTGGTATAAGTATTAATGTAATGAGTACTTAAAGTAAAATCAAGCAAGTTATAGTTTTCAGAAATTATGCTACAAATAATCAAATATATACTAGTATCTGAATTCCTTTATTAAGGAACATGCAGTCGATATTAAATCCACAATGTGCTTTTTGGTGTTCAAGGATAGTTCCCTGACTTTTTCTATTATTAGTTAGATTTTATTATATTTAATGTAAAAATGAACAATTCTATTCAAGGTAAAAATGAACATTCTTTATTTGTCGAATCATCTTGCCTTTGAAAAGATACATAGTGAAAACTTGATTTTTAATTCAACCTTTCAAGACTTATTTAGACTTCTCAATTCAGTGATTAGTTAAACTGATCGAAGTTCTTTCGACTGCATGCTATAATAATTTCGCACTTTTTCGCACACGATAATTTTAAATGTCAGGGATTTAGAGCAGAGTAACAAAATGCTGTGCTCAAAAACATTTCCTTTGTCAATTTCTTGTTCTTTTATTTTTGCAAAAGAAATTTAACTGCATATTTAAAATAAAAATGAAAGAAAATTTTATTTTCTCTTTAATATTTTTGTCGTTTATTTTCCGCAACAAAGAATAACAAATAGCCTTGATTTCTTCTCAATTTCAAGTTTTCTTGTGGTTTTAGTAGCAGCTTCTTACAGAAATTGTCAAAAGAATTTTTTTGTACGATTATTGGTCGATGTATAAACTTTTTTTGCAATAACAAAAAGTTGTGACCTAGCTTTGAGAACGACCCTAGCATTTAACCAATATTAATAGAAATGTTAACCTATAGCATTTAACCAATATTAATAGAAATGTTAACCTATAGCATTTAACCAATATTAATAGAAATGTTAACCTATAGCATTTAACCAATATTAATAGAAATGTTAACCTATAGCATTTAACCAATATTAATAGAAATGTTCACCTATAGCATTTAACCAATATTAATAGAAATGTTAAGCAGCTCCCCACCCTACTCCCTATTTTATCCTACTCACTCCATTCTCAACCCCAATTTCCTAGCAGATAGTTTTTAAATAAACTTTTTGTCTGTTTAGTAGACAAACAAATAGAAAAAATGAATTAGAAACCTATAAACCTGCCACTATCAGGGTGTGCAGTGTACACTAGAGTTTTGGACAAAAGATTAGGTATAGGTATATGCAAAGTACACCAAAAAATGTCAAAGGGGTACTGTTCTATCTTTATGAATGCTCTCATAAAATGCTACAAAAGTTATAACAAGGCAAATTTTGTCCTTGTTCTCTACAAATTATTCTAATATTGGTAGCTGCCACCAAGACTATTCTATTATTAAATTATTTTTCCTACATTAAGTCTGAGAATGTTTCTTAGAATTAATCTGAGTATATATCTGAGTACTTTATCTTAGCATAAGTCTGAGTATTTGGTTTGTGAATTATTATTAGAATACTATTTAGCCCTTACAAGTATCATTCTTGTGTTATTCTAGTAGAGTTTACTGTCATTCTAGTTGCCTTCACTAGTAATTTGGCCTGAGTGGTATACTGGTCTACTGTTATATGTACTTTCTGTATTCCAATCCTGGGTGTTACCAAGATCAGAGGGTCATAGCCTCTGTAGTTTTCTATGTACTGCTAGGATCTACTTTGTCTCTTTCTACTACTTCTATTTCTCAGTAGTATGTACTGTATATGCTCTCTACCATTTCACTTCTCTTCTGCAAATGAATAACTTGGAAAACAACTTCATTTATATTTGCTTAGAATACTCCTTTCAACTTCTTAACTGTATTATATTGCTTGAACTGCGGGAGGTGAGTTGATCTTCAACTACCAAAACTCACTTCTATTAATACTATATTTTTGTATCATTTTAAACAAATAATTAAATTGTCAAAATATTGTGCTAGGCCTATGCTCACTCTGTCTTCCTTATTGTTAGCCTTTGCCTAGTCACTTATCTTATGAGCTGCTACCAAAGTTGTCCTAGGGGTTACTTCTGTCTCTAATAATAATTTCACACTGTCACCAAAAGCTGTCACAGGGCTAATTTACTAATCTCTTAAGTGTTCTTCTTAGGTTGGTAGCAACCACCAAGATTATTTGATTAATAAATTATGAGTTTATCAATATTAGAATAATCTGAGAAATGTTTCTTAGAATAGGTCTAAGTATAAGTCTATAAGTATCAGTCTAAGTATAAGTCTAAGAATAAGTCTAGGTATATGTCTAAGGATTAGTCTAAGTATCTACTTCTATTGGTAGCATTCTTAATATATGTATTGGTAGCATTCTTAGTATATGTATTGGTAGCATTCTTAGTATATGTATTGGTAGCATTCTTAGTATATGTATTGGTAGCATTCTTAGTATATGTATTGGTAGCATTTTTAGTATATGTATTGGTAGCATTTTTAGTATATGTATTGGTAGCATTCTTAGTATATGTATTGGTAGCATTCTTAGTATATGTATTGGTAGCATTCTTAGTATATGTATTGGTAGCGTTCTTAGTATATGTATTGGTAGCATTCTTAGTATATGTATTGGTAGCATTCTTAGTATATGTATTGGTAGCATTTTTAGTATATGTATTGGTAGCATTTTTAGTATATGCTGAGTGGTCTACTATTGGCCTGGAATGTATTTCTCAGAATGATCTTCCTTGTAATTCTTTTGCAGTTATTAAGTATCTGATCGTCTAGTCCAGTCCTTTAGGCGTTCCCGAGATTAGAGGGTCACAGCCTTCTTAATACTGCATATGTATTCCTGAGATCTACTTTGTTTCACTTGAATCTCCTTGGTATTCTGCGTATCAATAGTATCTGTGGTATGATTAACTTCCACTTCACTCTTCAAATCGAAAAATTTACTAAGTCTTGAAAAGATTTCTAAGTAACAGTTTAAAGCTCAACAAGTAGCAAGACTTGAGACTAATTTACAGTAGCAAGAACAGGCAATCAGCCAAGTTGGTGGCTCTCTGGCCAGATCCCGTCTATTTATACTATTTTAAGACTTGATCAATATTAATTTTGATATATGCAGTATTAAAACAAATAGGGCTAAAATTAGTTTTCAGATTAAAAATACATACAAATTTTACATGAATATTATTATTAAACGTTAGAAGATTAAAACAAATAATATGTGAATATTATTCTTGAGTGATTAAACTCGAAATTATTATTGACAAATTTATTTACAAAAACTATTATTATTACTATTAGTAGCATTAAGCGCTTGCACAATATTTTGGAAAAAGTGTACAGTATAACAAAAAAGCATTTTTCTTAGATTTATGCAGATTTGAAAATAATAGTTTTTGTAGAATAATTGTGTAAAAAAAAAGAGGCCTACCTCAAAAAGAAATATGATTTTGTCATATATGCCAAAATTTCAAAATTATGCAACTTTACTTTTGTATTATAACAAAAAAGACCTTTTCTACTGTTATGCTCAACATTTATATTTAAATTATAACAAAATAAGTGTCCTAGTTATTACTCCTTTAAAAACTTGCAATTACATAAAGTTCTAATACCTAATTTTTTTGAATGGCATGATCATGTTCAGTTAATTTTTTTATTTTTTATTTGTAGTTTTTTCACTTTTTAACTATATATCTCTTTCTTTGAAATGTTTGACTTTTGTTATAGAATCTAGAAGAGACTTGCATCTATTTTCAAGTTGCTTCTTATAACAGGCCCTTACTTTTTGTATGCCAAATATAACTATAAGGTTCAAGCCATATTGCAGAAGGAGGGGTGTATGCCGGAAAATTCTGGAAAACTTGAGTTTTGTAGTGTATACCAACGTACATTTCTGGGCTATATACAGTGTTGCATATACAATTGGCGTACAAATTAATATAAATAATTTTTTGTACATTTTCTATGTAAAGTTATCTCAAAAACCTTTTTTTGCTACTATTTTCTCATTTACTAATCATTTTAATTACCAGAATTGTCATAACAATTGTCATGTCATTATCAATTTTTTGAAATTTAAATTTAAATTTAAATATTTTTCAATTTTTTTACTATTTTTTAAGTTGGCATACATTTAAAATTTGTTGGTGTACAGTTGAAAATTCAATTAAAATGTGTCCAGCGTACATAGAAAACCTTCCACAATATGGGGTTCAAGCATGCTAAATATATACGGCGAAATCCAAAAACATAAGATAAAACAGTAAAACAAATCTGTGGACATTCGATAGAAAGTAATGTATCTAAAAAAGGTTTTTTGAAAGATAGATAGGTCTTTAGAAAATAGTTCTGGATAAAAACTATTGTTTTCATGCTTTATATTGTTGAATAAATAAGAAAAAACCACAAAAAAGTATTTTGAAAGTCCGAGTTGACCAATTTGCAATTTTTTGTTTTACTTTTTTTCATTATTAAACAATTAATTTTAAGACTTGTAGGCCTTAGAGAAGGCTAATTTTTTTACTACTTACAAAACAGAAAGTAATCTATGTTTTACTTTTTATTCAATTCAAAAAGATGAAGTATTTCTAAGGATTTCAAAGTTTTTCTAAAACCATATAAACTCACAAAAATTCATACTAATATAAAGTGCAAAGTTTGCCAGCAAACATCTTTCTCTAAAAGTAAATATATCGCTAATTCCTTGTTGCAAAATAATCTTTAAGTTGTTTTCTTTCATTTAAATATCAACTTGCATAGTATTAGTATTTGTAATATGCCTATATTTAGACTTAAAAATTTTGGGTAAAAAAATGGTACCACAAAATGTGAACCCGGTATCCTAATCAGATGCTTACTGTATGCTCATTAAGCAATGAAGAACAATGAAATTACACTAAAACATGTATCATTGTGGCGTGTATGCAGGAAAAAGGAATTTTCCAAATTGCTTTAGTAGAAGCTGAGTAAAATGCAATTTTCCAATCCTTATGGGAATTCCAATGTGTTACCCGGCTTCCAAATCAGATGCTTACTGTATGCTTATTAAGCGACGAAGAACAATGAAATTACACTAAAACATGTATCATTGCGGCGTGTATGCAGGAAAAAAATAATTTTCCAAATCGCTTTAGTAGAAGCTGAGTAAAATGCAATTTTCCAATCCTTGTGGAAATTCCAATGTGTTACCCGGCTTCCAAATCAGATGCTTACTGTATGCTTATTAAGCGACGAAGAATAATGAAATTACACTAAAACATGTATCATTGCAGCGTGTATGTAGTAAAAAAAGAATTTTCCAAATCGATTTAGTAGAAGCTGAGTAAAATGCAATTTTCCAATCCTTATGGGAATTCCAATGTGTTACCCGGCTTCCAAATCAGATGCTTACTGTATGCTATTAAGTGACGAAGAACAATGAAATTACATTAAAACATATATCATTGTGGCGTGTATGCAGGAAAAAAAGAATTTTCCAAATTGCTTTAGTAGAAGCTGAGTAAAATGCAATTTTCCAATCCTTATGGGAATTCCAATGTGTTACTCGGCTTCCAAATCAGATGCTTACTGTATGCTTATTAAGTGACGAAGAACAATGAAATTACACTAAAACATGTATCATTGCGGCGTGTATGCAGGAAAAAAAGAATTTTCCAAATCGCTTCAGTAGAAGCTGAGTAAAATACAATTTTCCAATCCTTATGGGAATTTGCATGTTTAAATAATAAACTTACGTTGAATACAATTTATTGCAAATGAACTCTACAAAATACACGTTGTCAAGAGTAACGAAAGTGATAAACAAATAAACCCTTGAAAATAATGTTAATAATGTTGTAGAATAATAAAGTGTAACATTATAAGATAGTTAAAGTTAATAAAATACATTATTATAGCTTTTCTATCATTTTCATTAGACTCATTTTAGGTTGTAATTAAACTTACCATTTTAACAAATCATTTTATTAAAAATAAACAGTGTTGGGCACTTCCGTTACCGAGTAACTTGTAAATGGTAACGCAAGTTACTTTTTCGTAAAGCGTTCCTTACGCAAGTTACTTTCCTATTTTGGTAACGGAGTAACGGTAAGTTACTCAAATTTCGGAAGTCCGTTACAGTTACTTTGCAACAATCGCAATATTTAAATTTAAAACTGATATGCTTAGCTATTACGCCAGTTGTCACATTTTTAGCATTTTTCATTCTTAAATTCAAAACTAAGTGAATAATATCATACGGTATTACGCTGTAATTAATAAAGAAATACTTGAAACATGTTTTTACTTTGTTATTTTCGGTAAAATATTTTTGCTTTTCGTTTTTAAGTTAATAAAAATATTTTGTTTAGTTCTTAGAAACAAACAACCAAAGAAAGAAATTCATCTGTAGTCTCCACAAATCCACTCAGTGATCGACGTAGCCAGGAATTTTAATTGGGGGGGGGGGGGGCGGGTTGGCCTGGCTGGCCATGCCTCATGCACCCGCCACGCCCAACCCCACCCCCCTGGTGGGGTGTCTTGCAGGTGGGGTGAAGTTGCCGCCCCAACGATTGTTAAGGCGGCCTCCCTGGCTACACCACTAAAGTCCACTGGCACTGCACTGCACTGCACAATAATTTAATATTAATGAATTGAAAAATAATTGAAAAAATTGAAAAAAATTTCAAATAATTGAAAATAAAAAGACTAGTAAAGCAGACTGTAGTGTGGAGTAAAGCCAGGTACTTATTACGAGCGATGTATTATCAAGGACAACTGAAGTTACGTTAAGTTGTCCTTGTGTATTATAACTTATAATGTTATTAAAAATTAAATTGCGTTTTGCCTTTAACGTTTCTGACCTTCAGCTTCTCTTCTTTTTACGGAAAGGGCCTAAAGTGATTAAAATTTAATACAGTTACTGAAATTAATTTTGTTGTATTTTTCCTTCTGGCTTTCGCGATCATTTGTGCTGTTCCAGCACATTTGCAATGTTAAAAAAGCAGAAAATTTTGTTTATAACATAGGTAACGGAAGTAAGTAACGGAAGTAACTTAAAAGTTACCGGGTTTTTGTTCAAAGTTACTAGGCTAACGTAAGTTACTTTTTAAAAAGTGGTAACTTAAGTTACAGTAACGCAAGTTACTTTTTTTGAGTAACTTGCCCAACACTGAAAATAAAGCTATACGAAAATAATTTGTGCTTTAATAGACTTTTTTACTTTTTAAAAACTTGAATAATTTTATTTTATAGCTTTATTGCTTTCAAATTGCCAAAAAAACAAATTTTCATAAAACTTGCCCCCGATTTTTGGATTTCCCCATACACTAATGAACTATGAAGGGCTAATGCATGCCAGAAAATTCAGGCATACAGGGCACCTTTCTGACTATGGTAAACCTGCCCTATAAAGAATTTCTAATCAACTAATATTGAAAATGTTTTTTCTTGACTTATACATAATACAAGATACTTTTTTAAAATAAGGAAAAAATCTTTGAAATTTTAAAAATATATAAAAATACATTATAGGGCCACCTATTTTTCTATGTACACTTGCTATAATGCTATAGGCCTAATATTACTCACACTCAATCACAATATACTAAATCTCTAAGATCTTATAATGCAAAATTTAATCCTGTAAAGCAATTTAGTGAAAAATGTTTAAAAAAATTATTATACAATAATAAATTTACTATTAGCAAGCAAGCTAAATATTATTAGGTGGAAACAAATAAGTTTGAATTAATTGAATAATAAACTTACTAAGCCACATTTCCAGCTCTTCATCTCCTTTACTTTTAATAGATGAGACAGCTGTAGCCATGACAAGAAGCTTTGGTTGACTTTAACAGAAGTTTAGGCTGTATTAATATAGTTACGTTTTTACAGTCTACACAGGCTTTCAAACAATAGTGGTTTTTATGATCATAATCAAATATAGTTTAATTTAACTGAAATAAAGAACCTTCTTGCAAACTGAGTTTGACAATGACAAAAAATGACGGATTAGATGTTTATTAAGACAGTTTAGTCAACTTTCACACCTTTCAAAGATAACACAAGTTAAAAATTAAAACTATAAAATAATTTGTTTCTATTAAGTAACCGACCGAGTCTTTAATATTATCAAATAACTTTCAATTGAAAATTTAATACAACAGCCTACCCTGATGAATTACTTCTTCGGCGTTTTTCTGGAAATCATTATTTTAAACTGACACGTAGGAAGTATGCTGATAAAAACAATTTAGCTGTAGAAAGAATGGGCATTGTAATCCTACATTTACTTGTCAGTCTGAATCCTTTTTATGCTGGTTTTCATTACAAAATTTTGATTTTCTGGTACAGAATAGCTATTATTTTTGTACACGTTTCGCGGAACAGTATATAGCTCACTTGTTGAAGGCGTTAATCGAGGGACGGCAGCGAAAGATAATTTGCATCGAAGCTGGGTAACGGAGCATTATTGAAGACTGTGACGCCAGGAAAATGGACGGAACGGCACCACATACACTCCATGAGTGTAAATTTAATAAAACACACGACGCAATGCTTTGCACATGCATGTAGCTCGATGTAATTGGGCCTTGACGGACATGTAAGACTCGGCCCGAAAGCAGGGTTAGATGAGTACTGACCCACCAAAATTCTCCGCCCCTCGAATTTAGCTGCAGCTTTCTCCGCGGGTTTGAAGGTTAAGAAGATTGAGAACGCGTGGATAGCCAAACATGACCCACCAGAAAGTCGCAGCTCAGTGCGACAGTACGTATTGAAACATTCATCAGATTTCCGTAGTATAATTATTCTATCATTTTTGAAGTATGATCCCTAAGGTAAATTTGGAGGACTCGCGAACTCAAAATGCTGAAGGACAATTGTCGTCACTTTAACTCGGGAGTTTATTATATATATGCTGCTGCTGCATATAGGCCTAGTCATATGGCGATTTTTTCGGGTCCTGTAAACGCGCATGGTTTTACCAGATTTTTTATGCATCAGATGTGCATTATGCTGGAATATTGGCTACGAAGATACTTACTCAACCAGAATTCAAAATAATGTCCCAACTCTGACATTGTCAAGCCGCAAAGTATGTATGCAAAAAGACATTAAAAGGTTCGGACGGAAACAGCTGAGGTCTCGGACGGCTAAAGGTCGTGCCGCTGAACTCTCAAATCGTAAAAAATTCGCGAAATTCAAAAAACCGGCAAGCAAGCAAAGTTCCAGCGAAAGGTTTGCTGTTTCTGACTCCTTAAACTCTTCGAAGTTACACGTACATCGCAAATACTGTATTTCAATTGCAATCAGTCATTTATCTTAATACCAGTCCGAGTAATAGCATTACCTCGTGCTTCTTATATAGTACGGGATTTTTTGCTGGAGGCGGTGTTCGGTGCAGTTTCAGTTCAGACTAAATTTAGCTACTCCATCATATGTCCTATTTCAAGCCGGTGACAATCATTTTACAAGTGCACTGGAAGATTTTCCAACCATATGGGCTCCTGTTCCTTTAAACAATTGAGTCCAACCATTTCTCCTGCCATAATAACAAAGTGGACTTCATATTGCTGCCTTCTGTGTTGCCTGCCTGCCAGCAGGTGAATTCATGCATGATGATGATGATGATGATGATGATGATGATGATGATGATGATGATGATGATGATGATGATGATGATGATGATGATGATGATGATGATGATGATGATGATGATGATGATGATGATGATGATGATGATGATGATGATGATGATGATGATGATGATGATGATGATGATGATGATGATGATGATGATGATGATGATGATGATGATGATGATGATGATAATGATGATGATGATGATGATTATGATAATGATGATGATGATGATGATGATGATGATGATGATGATGATGATAATGATGATGATGATGATAATGATGATGATGATGATGATGATGATGATGATGATGATAATGATGATGATGATGATGATGATGATGATGATGATGATGATGATGATGATGGATGATGATAGATGATGATAGATGATGATGATGATGATGATGATGATGATGATGATGATGATGATGATGATGATGATGATGATGATGATGGTGATGATGATGATGATGATGATGATGATGATGATGATGATGATGGATGATGATGATGATGATAGATGATGATGATGATGATGAAACGAACTTTTATTTAGTTACTTTTGGTGGGACAGAAGCGGATATATTTAAATAGAAAGCACCAACAGAATAGAATAAGTGATGCTGATTTCACTCCAATAAATATGCTCATAAAAGTTTCAGTTATTACAAAACAGAATCGGAATGCAGTTTAATGTGAGATCCGAGCGTAAATAAAAGAAATCGTGTTTAAATAAAATTTCATAAAAGTTTCTGCCAGAAACATGAAGACACAATTGTGAGAGTTGCGATTCACAGTATGATTTTTTGCCGTTTAATAAAATGTAACAACGCGAGATGAGGACAATAGTCAGTCACTGATAATTTTGTTTTTCGCAACCGATATAAAGAATGGGATTATTAAAAAGCATCTTCAGACATTAACACTGATAATTGAACTGTGACAAAAATTCACACCCGCAGCATCATCTGCATCGTATACGGAGGGCCTTGTAGTCTCCAATGATAGTCGAGGCCTTGTAGGCGGCACCGGACGCCTGCGTGGCTGAGTGCACGCCGTTCAGGTTGGATTTCATGCAGCTTCCCCACCAGCAGCCGCCCCTGCCATACCCGGTGCTGCAGCTTGAGGAGGAATAAGCGTCGTTGTCCCTGTTGAAGGTGGAGAACTGATAGCCTCTCGAGCCCCGGCCAAGAAGTCGGAGGTGAAGGTGGAGCTGTTGCTCCCAAAGCTCTTGTTGGCGTTGAGTAAGCTGCCGCAGTTCATCCTGTAGTTCTTGCTGCAGTTCCCGACCGTGAAGCTGAGATACTCGAACGCGTAGGACTCTCCTTCGAAGGTCTGGGCCTCGATTCGCAGGTTTCTAGGGCTATTCGCACTCACATCGTGGATGTTATCGAGTCCTGCAATTGGCATGGTCAAAAACTTACATACTCGCCAAGTTGAGCACACACACAGACAATGTTTTACACCTAGCACTGCATGGGATGCTCACCAGCCCAGAACTCTGTGGCATTCCCGAAGCCGCGGACGTAGTCATCCCAGCTCCTGTTGAAGGCGATTTGACCCCTCTGTCTCTGCTGGAACACCCAGAATGTCCGGCCGCCGATCTGCCGCAGGTATCCGAAACTCATGGCCGAAAAATCTGGAGTGGCTGGAGCAGTGTGCATTATTTTACTTGGGCAGCAAGAAGCAAAAGTGTTCAATCAGCAAATGAAATCGGTGAATTTTTTTCATTTTTAATTTTTAATTTTTAATTTTTTCAGCCAACTGCATGGGCCAAATTCATGGAATTTGCGGAACTTGCAACAATTAAGTTCCTAGCAACGTAGCGACAGCCACCTCAGCATGAGCGCCATCACTTCATACAGGCAACAATGGCTTTTCATCTATCTTCTAGAACTGACTGGTACAGGGACTGCTGTTATAATTCAAAATTCTGTAATTGCCTTTCAATCTCGACAGACAGAAAATCGATTTCAAAATTATCGATAAATAATTGATTTCGATTGCCAAATAATTGAGAAAAACTACGTACTTTGGACTGAGGTTGGTGTTTAGAAGGGTCACCGTCCCTAGTAAAGGGTTCTTATTCACAGTGAGTCATGATAAAGGCCATGATAAAGGTTGGTGCGTTACCCTCGAAGGGGCGTGGTACCCACCCTACCGCTCCACCTGACCGGGCTGGACTCTCAAGGATGGCCCGACCCAGGAAAGGAACAGCTAGCGACCCAGCTACAGTGTGAATGTAGTAAAGTTGAAAAAAGTGTTTAAAAAACACTGTATGAAAAATGTAATGTTAAAACTGCTCACAAAGTATTACTCAAAGTAACACTTCAGCTTTATTGCCTAGTCAATACAATAATGAAATTAACAAAAAGGCTCAAATTTCATTTCCTACTGTGAGAAAAAGCACAGTTCAAGGAGCAGACCACACCGAATAGCTGGATAGCAATGAGTTCAATAACTTCAACCCTTTTCCTGCGGTCTCCGCCCTTCTTCTTGCTGTTTCCGCCATTGTTCCTGCGTCGTCCGCCATTGTTCGTGGGTTGTCCGCCATTGTTCCTGCGTTTTCCGCCATTGTTCCTGCGTTGTCCGCCATTGTTCCAGTGGTCTCCGCCCTTGTTCCAGTGGTCTCCGCCCTTGTTCCAGCGTTGTCCATCCGTTACTGGAGCCATCAGGCAGACTGGAAGCCGCGATGGCGCACAGAAGCACCGCAGTGGCCGCAAGAAGAAGACGCCTGGATGAGTTTGTCGCCATTCTGTTTGCTTGAAGCAGATTGGTTGGTCAGCTAGCAAAACGCTATTTGAGAGTTTTGGGTAATGAGGTATAGCGCGGTTATTTATGCGGAATTTAAAGATACAGTAGGTTGATTACGCAACCGCCGCGGAAATTCTCCGGCGATTGAAATATAAAAGTTTTCAAATGTGAGGGAGGTCAGTGTGAGGGAGGTCAGTGTGAGGGAGGTCAGAGTGAGGGAGGTCAGTGTGATGGAGGTCAGTGGGAGGGAGGTCAGAGGGAGGGAGGTCAGAGTGAGGGAGGTCAGTGTGATGGAGGTCAGTGTGAGGGAGGTCAGAGTGAGGGAGGTCTGTGTGATGGAGGTCAGTGGGAGGGAGGTCAGAGGGAGGGAGGTCAGAGTGAGGGAGGTCAGTGGAAGGGAGGTCAGTGTGATGGAGGTCAGTGTGAGGGAGGTCAGTGTGAGGAAGGTCAGAGTGAGGGAGGTCAGTGTGATGGAGGTCAGTGGGAGGGAGGTCAGTGTGAGGGAGGTCAGTGTGAGGGAGGTCAGAGTGAGGGAGGTCAGTGTGAGGGAGGTCAGAGTGAGGGAGGTCAGTGTGATGGAGGTCAGTGTGAGGAAGGTCAGAGTGTGGGAGGTCAGTGTGATGGAGGTCAGTGGGAGGGAGGTCAGAGGGAGGGAGGTCAGAGTGAGGGAGGTCAGTGGGAGGGAGGTCAGTGTGATGGAGGTCAGTGTGAGGAAGGTCAGAGTGAGGGAGGTCAGTGTGATGGAGGTCAGTGGGAGGGAGGTCAGAGGGAGGGAGGTCAGAGTGAGGGAGGTCAGTGGGAGGGAGTTCAGAGTGAGGAAGGTCAGTGTGAGGGAGGTCAGTGTGATGGAGGTCAGTGGGAGGGAGGTCAGAGGGAGGGAGGTCAGTGTGATGGAGGTCAGTGGGAGGGAGGTCAGTGGGAGGGAGGTCAGTGTTATTAATCCATATCATGTCAGCAATACCCATGAGTCTAGATTCCTTGGCAACGCCCTTATAAGTATTTTACTGCCACTGCTCATTTTTGTCGTATACAGTGCGAAAAACTGATTTGAGCGAGTTGTTCGCGTATATTGGAACCTACTTACATGTAGTTAATCGATGTGCAGGAAGTTTTATATCCATGTACAGACTCTTTTTTCGCTCCAAGCTTTGCATAAAATTATAAGTACGCTTTGTCAATCCGGCGAATTTCTTGTCAATGTTTTTGCCTTGATTGTATTGCAAACATTCTGACACTAGGTGGTTCCCTGACGTTTCCAAAAGTTAAAGGCTGGATGATTCACGAATAATTAAGAAATATGGAATATGCGTTTGTAACTAATTTACAGTTGAAACTCTTTCGTGTATTTTACAAGATGAATTGTGTAAATATGAATATGTACTCGTATCCATGCAAATGGTATGCATTTTGCAAACCAAGAATCAGCACGTGAAGTTGACTGGGTTGCGAATTAGTGTTCTAATGTGCATATGAATGACAACCGATACAATCACGATTGTCTCAACGAATCCATTCATTGTTTCTCTGAATATTCAACTTCTATAACAAAAGCATCAGAAGCATACAAAAAAGCTTTAAATTATAACAAAACTGATGTCTGCAGTGTACAAATAGAGTGAGTTAATAATTAGTGCATTCAAATCTTATCGCAATTCAGAAATTAATGCGCAGAGAATTATGGCTCATATTATTGATTAATTTTTTGGTCCGTCAACTACTTTTAGTAGTTTATTGGGCTATATAATCGATCAAAGGCGCTAATAGCTATCTGTATACTGTATAGGAGCTCGTTAGAGTTCATTTGGCAGAGAAAGCGCACTGCGCGGTTCAATTATCACGCGTGGTGTACCTTCCCTGCAGCCTATTTCTCGTGCAAATTCTGCACCGCAATCGTACATGTACTTCACAGCATTCAGCTAGTACACTGCAATTCGTGCATCCAGTACAATCGCAATGCAACCGCATTGGTTCCACACACGCTGGCATCCGGTATACGCCAGCACAACAATTGGTTCCACAGGTATCACAAAGAACAGACTACTCAGAAGTGCCTCTTCTTCGGGCACATTCTCGGGTAAGCCCTGCTCACCAGATCTCCACACTGGGTCAAGGTCACATCAGGGACTACTCAATAACTAGTTTTTGAGTAGTCCCTGGGTCACTTGCCACTCTAAATAGCAAACTGCCTCTCCCTGTATCCTAAGCTGAAGTGCGAGTTCGACACAGCAGCCCGGCACTGCATTTTGCTAATCCTGCCTCACATCGGGATGCTGCAAACAGCACCATCATCATAGCAGCAACAGGCACTCCAGCCAATCAGAGCAGGCAGCCGAATATCAGCTAACTGTGCACCCAGCCAAAGCTCTGTCCAACCCGGATCTTCTGTCCAGCCGTGGCAGCGAATTGAAACTGTTCGGGCGCCTCAAACACCAGCACGACGGTGCTGCCCAGGTTGAACTGGCCGAACGGCTCGCCTTTGCCGAAGCGCGGATTCGGCTGGAGGCGTCGGTCAGCAAAGCCGGCCGGCCCGGCCTGTTTGGCGCCGCGGTTGGTTGCCAGCTCCTGTGGGAGCAGAGAAGAGAGTTCTCAGCTACATGGGACTAAGACCTGACTGAGTAGCGGATCGCGGTCTCCTAGATCGTCCCATCCGGGATGCTTGTCGAGACGATTTGCAGGGTTAATTTAACCACCCAAAGCACCAAGTGTGCACTAAGTAACCCGTACAGCAGTCCGACGTCTAGCCGACGTATGACGTCTTTATCAGTGGATGTATAGATAATTGCTGTACGGGTAACGACCACTAGATATTACCTCCTTAATCAGAACATTCAAAGTAAAATTATTTGAGTTCACAACTTCGAAATTTACTGAAACTTTGGACCTGTTTGTACGCGTTAAATGATAATTTTTGACAGACTTTTTCTACAAAATTTTGTCCTCAAACAAGACTTAATATCTAACAATTGATTAGCAAATGCAAATTCATTTTTTACTGTGGTATCGAAAGTCACTAGGCTACTGAAGCCTGACTGTGTAAATGGATTTTATACTGTTCTAAGGTGCTGAGAAGGTGCTGAAGTGCAGTGAGTTGTCAAGGAAGTGGTACTCAGATTCCCTGAAACAGCTAACCTACCTGATGGCATTTAGTATGTCACGTTGAAGACATCCCTCCCCGCGACTCTTACCGGATCGCAGGCGACGCTGATGGACCCGACGCCAGTGGCTCCGACAGCCGTCATGCTGAAGAAGCCGTGGCGCCACTCGCCGACAAAAACCGCCCGCTCGTTGACGCAGAACAGGCCGGCCACGCACGCGGCCACGGGCGGCGCCACGGACAGCAGGCGGCCGGGGAAGTGGCGCCTGGCCAGCACCAGCCAGTCGGCCGGTGAGTGAAACCGGTGATAGTCACCCGGTGCTAGGTAGATCGTGCAGTGGAACAGCTGCGTACCGGGCAGGCGGCGCAGGCCTTCCAAGTAGGGACCGTCGCTACTCGACGCTTTATGGTTGCTAGGCAGAGTCTGGTTTTTGTCGAATTCGCCAATCGGCTGGGGACCAAGGAAACCCTGCGGTGGTTGGCAGGTGGTTGGCAGGTGGTTTTGTGGCATTTGCACTGGCGATTGGAGCTAGAAATGGTATTTCATAGCTAGTCATGTCCATTCCTACGCCACGCACTCAGACAGGGTGCACAGCGAACCCGACTTTCTAATTGTCAGACATACATACTGTCGGTGCCTTGGGGGTTGATCCTACGTACAGGTCCCACACTACCCCAATAGGCCTCTTGAAGTTGTCATTGTTAACTGAATTTCTGGCATCAGAGACCAATCCGTGATCCAAGTTTTAGCATCCGGAAAATCGAGGACGAACCACCTGTTGCACAGTATTGCTCAAACAAACATTAGTGCCACGTTCGACTACTAATTAGTAGAAATTAGTTTGATAAAGTCCCGGTTTGGCGAGCCAAAGGGGTGAAACAGTGCCGGTTAACAGCCCTCCCGACCTTCAAAGATAAGGGACTTGTAGGCGGGTAGAGAAGGATTAACGAGCACCAGAACTCTTAAAGTGTACATTGAGAACCAGGTGTTTAAACTACAGAACAGAACGGCATTAACAGATATAACAGGCCTAATTCAGCTCACCTGTAAGCTGTAGGTGATGCCCTTCACCTGCTCCAGGTGACCGGCATAAACCCGGCCCAGGCTGAGCACCCGGCCGTCGGCGGGGGACACCAGGTCACTCGTCGGGCACACCGGTCGAAGGCCCGGCCGGAGGCTGCGAGAGAAAAACTCGGCCAAGCTGTTGAAATCCGCCAGGCCCTGACAGTCGGCCTCGGTCAGGTCGCAGCTGCAGAGACGGCTGTACAGCCGGTAGACTGGGGCGCGGGCCAGCCGGGGCAGCGGGCGGCTGTGACAGCGGCCCCAGGCACGGGAGATGAAGTTCAGAGGCAGCGGCAGGCGGCAGTAGGCCTGAGGGTGGGCAGAGGGGCGGACCAGCTGGCTGAGGGAGTGGCTACCCAACTGGGTGAGGGAGTGGCTACCCAACTGAGTGAGGGAGTGGCTACCCAACTGAGTGAGGGAGTGGCTACCCAACTGAGTGAGGGAGTGGCTACCCAACTGAGTGAGGGAGTGGCTACCCAACTGAGTGAGGGAGTGGCTACCCAACTGAGTGAGGGAGTGGCTACCCAACTGAGTGAGGGAGTGGCTACCCAACTGAGTGAGGGAGTGGCTACCCAACTGAGTGAGGGAGTGGCTACCCAACTGAGTGAGGGAGTGGCTACCCAACTGAGTGAGGGAGTGGCTACCCAACTGGGTAGATGAGAGGCAGCTGACTGATCCGTTGATCCATAAAGTGCAAGGAAAGGTTGACGCAAATGAGTGAACTACTTAAAGATCAGTGGAAATTTCTCATACAAATTGTTTGCACTAAAAAGCTGCTGATATCTCTTTGAGTTTGCAGCCCCCCATGCAGTCCTGGCTGCCCCACCCAGTCTTATCTCCTCACGATAACAGCCCGCAATTAATCGGGCAAGTTTAAAACATTTTTCAGCATTTCAAAGGTCGGTGGAAAATTACAGAGTTTCCGGAACCGGTCACGCAACCAGTTGGTGAACCAGTTGGCCGGTTGTTCAAACTGGATTGGCTCAGACAAAGCCTGCAGCTCTGGCCCCCCAGAGCAAACCAGAATTCGACAAGTCAGCTGAGGTAGATTCGAACTCCAATAGCGACTTAGCAAGGCTGAAAACACAATCTTTTTAAGGCAGGTAAAAATTTCAACATTTTTCGCTAGCAGTGAGAGGGGTGAGCGAAGCACCGCCTCGAAGCGAACTTTATGAGCCGAACATGCCCTCGGATTTCGGCGCTGAGACAGGCGGCAGACCGCTCGTTTCACTCGTACTGCCCCCCCCCCACTGACCCTCTCTCACTGACCCCCCTCACTGACCCCCCTCTCACTGACCCCTCTCCCCGACTCCGCCCTCGCTGACTCTCCTAGCTCGTATTTCTGACTCCAGTTCACTGACTCATCATTTATTCAATGGCATCCGTGAGATGAGCTTGGGGGAAATTGCTGAGATCTCAAAGGCGAATGAGATTCGCTTATTGGCCGCCCCGAAGGGGGGTACCAGACTGCTGGTCTGTTTTGCTAAATCGGTAATCAATGTACGAGCTATTACATGTAGGTAACAATGCAACTTAATAATGAGCCACGCTCCATTGTCACCTTGATTGTTAAGAATTTCAACAAGTATTTCAACAAAGATTTCCTGATATATCGATTCTGACACCGGGCTGTTGACTCACCCTGATGAGGCAGGTCCGCAGAGCCATCCAGCTGCCAACAACGGCAGCCAGGAGGTGCAGCAGGGCGAGCAGCGGCAGCAGCTGCCAGCCCGAGACCGCCGCACCGTCAGAGCAGATGGTGGCAACCACGATGGCGCTGGCAATGAGGGTTCGCTTGCGGCACTGCGACAGGCGCATCATCCTTAGTTGTATTAAAGTACAATGGGAACTTTCCGAATAAAAACTTTGCCGACGAAGCTTCTGAGCGACTTCAGGTCTCAGTCTCACCAGCTTGAGGTTGTGCCACTCTCACTAATACTAGTTTTGTATGCGATTTTTGTAAACAATTCTTATCTGTTCTGCAGCTGAGCTCGAGGCTGGGGTTGCCCGAACGCCAAGAGGCTTCATATTGGCTGATCTTCGAATTTGGGTAGTGCTTCAACAGAACTGCGCAGGGACCCAGTTAGGCGCTTAATAGGAGAGTGGTTTAGCAAGTTCTGCCAAACTCAAGTTACTGTTGCAGACCTGAGCTGGTCTTGCTGACCCCGTGAAACATTTGCAATGACCTCCCTCACACTGACCTCCCTCACTCTGACCTCCCTCACTCTGACCTCCCTCACTCTGACCTCCCTCACTCTGACCTCCCTCACTCTGACCTCCCTCACTCTGACCTCCCTCACTCTGACCTCTCTCACTCTGACCTCCCTCACTCTGACCTCCCTCACTCTGACCTCCCTCACTCTGACCTCCCTCACTCTGACCTCCATCATCCTGACCTCCCTCACTCTGTACCTCCCTCACTCTGACCTCCATCATCCTGACCTCCCTCACTCTGTACCTCCCTCACTCTGATCTCCATCATCCTGACCTCCCTCACTCTGTACCTCCCTCACTCTGATCTCCATCATCCTGACCTCCCTCACTCTGGACCTCCCTTAAATTTTAAACTTGAAAAAATGTAAGCTTCAATTGCTGGAAAAATCGTGTGTGATTATTAATGAAGTAAAAGAAGCTTTACACAAACCCTTTTTGTTTCCGTAGCAGATCAGATGTTTTTACTTAAAACTGGCATATCGCGGTACTAATCAAGTGCGGGCCAGACCGAAACAAATCAATAAGGTTGGCTATTAGCAGTTTGCACCTGGCAAAATGCAGCCACACCTACTGGTAAATAAGACGAAGTGGTAAATTCCAGTTAATTTGAGATTTTCTCAGCACATCTGAATGTTCACCTGGCACCAAGGCTCTGTTGCAGGTGCTCGGGGTTGCATAATCAACCTATCGTGTTCTCTTCAAATTCCGCATAAATAACCGGTATGCTTCATGGCTCAGAACTCTCAGAACGCCCAGAACTCTCAGATAGCGTTTTGCTAACTGCCAAAACAATTTGCTTCAAGCAAACAGAATGGCGACAAACTCATCCAGGCGTCTTCTTCTTGCGGCCACTGCGGCGCTTCTGTGCGCCATCGCGGCTTCCAGTCTGCCTGATGGCTCCAGTAACGGCTCCACGAAGGACGGACAACGCTGGAACAAGGGCGGAGACCGCTGGAAGAAGGGCGGTGACGGCTGGAACAAGGGCGGAGACCGCTGGAACAAGGGCGGAGACCGCTGGAACAAGGGCGGAGATCGCTGGAACAAGGGCGGAGATCGCTGGAACAAGGGCGGAGACCGCTGGAACAAGGGCGGAGACCGCTGGAACAAGGGCGGAGACCGCTGGAACAAGGGCGGAGACCGTTGGAACAAGGGCGGAAACCGTTGGAACAAGGGCGGAGACCGCTGGAACAAGGGCGGAGACCGCTGGAACAAGGGCGGAGACCGTTGGAACAAGGGCGGAGACCGCTGGAACAAGGGCGGAGACCGCTGGAGCAAGGGCGGAGACCGCTGGAACAAGAGCGGAGACCGCTGGAACAAGAGCGGAGACCGCTGGAACAAGGGCGGAGACCGCTGGAACAAGGGCGGAGACCGCTGGAACAAGGGCGGAGACCGCTGGAACAAGGGCGGTGACGGCTGGAAGAAGGGCGGAGACCGCTGGAACAAGGGCGGTGACGGCCGGAAGAAGGGGGGAGATTATTGAACCCTTTGCTATTCAATTATTTGGTGCTCTGCTCCTTGAACTCCTTCTCCCACAATGGGAAATGAAATCTGAGCCTTTGTGTTTTCTCTTTTATTGACTTGACCAATAAATCTGCAGTGTTACTTTGGTGGTACTTTGTGAGTAGTTTTATAATAAAATTGTTCACCCTGTGTTTTCGCAAACATTCTTTCAACCTTACTTACTTACCTACCTACTTACTTACTTACTTACTTACTTACTTACTTACTTACTTACTTACTTACTTACTTACTTACTTACTTACTTACTTACTTACTTACTTACTTACTTACTTACTTACTTACTTACTTACTTACTTACGTACTTACTTACTTACTTACTTACTTACTTACTTACTTACTTACTTACTTACTTACTTACTTACTTACTTACTTACTTACTTACTTACTTACTTACTTACTTACTTACTTACTTACTTACTTACTTACTTACTTACTTACTTACTTACTTACTTTATGAGGTCGTGAACTGAGCTAATTTACAAGGGAAAAGATTGCTATGCAAAAACTTTGGGCAAATGTCATGAAAATGCTTGTAAAACATTGATCACCGCTTCTACCTTGGGAATTAAAAAGCAGATGACAAACCAAGCCAACAAAGCTAGGAAAATCCTCCCCCTATAATTAATGTAAAGGCCAGGCTCGATCTCGCCAATCAAGTAGGGCTAAAGGAACTCGTGTCTACTTCATCCATAAAAAAATGAGTGCATTGCCTATACTGTACAGTCTTTTTGAATGTTTCTTCTGTTGCTCGGGTCCTTCAGTTCAAGTTCAAGTGCACGAAGAACTTCTTCCAGATGCAGTTGCGGCTGTCAGTTCGCTGGTCTCCTGCGGCCAGAGGCACCCGCTGGCAGCTTCACCGCCGGTTGCTCCATCGGTCGTCGGGCCGTTGTCAAGGCATTGGCCAGTTCCGAGCAGCCTTTTGCTTGCGTTTTTGGCTGAGCAACTGCTGGCAGGCCCTGCGTCAGCCGCGACCGCGTGAGCAGCAGCTGGTCCAGAGCCTCGTCGACGTACTCCGGCCGCACCGTGGCGTCGTCTTCCACGGCACCGGCCTCGGCTGAGTCGGTCTGCGAGGCTGTCGAGCTTGTCCAGCCTGGCCCGTCGAGAGGCGAATCATAAAATCGCTGCTCACAATCAAGCTGGTTGTCAACTGACCCGGAAGGTCTACAACGACTGTGACGTTCTCGAGGCACCGGCAAGGTCGGTGGTGGAGGCAGCGGCTCAAAGTCGGGCGTCGATGAAACAACAACTGGCTGCGGCTGCTGCTGAGATCGGCGCCGTCTTGGCGTCGGCACTGGCGCCGCTGCGTTGAAGTTAATCGGCAGCGCTGGATCTGAGATATTTGCACGTACAGACCAATATGCGTCTCAGAGCAAGGAGATGCAGTTAATGAGAGCTAATGAATGCAAATCTGCATGGTACCTGTACGCGTGGCTCAAGAAGGGACTTAAAGAAATCGCGATAGGTTTGGTGCTATACATGACCTCCAATGAAATGGCGCCCCTTCAAATCAAATGGCGCCCCCTCAGATGAAATGGCGCCCCTTCAAATCAAATGGCGCCCCCTCAGATGAAATGGCGCCCCTTCAAATCAAATGGCGCCCCCTCAAATGAAATGGGGCCCCTCAACCGAAATGGCGCCCTCTCATGTGAAATGGCGCCCTCTCATGTGAAATGGTGCCCTCTCATACGAAATGGAGCCCACTCAAATTAAAAGGCATCCTCTCTCAAATGAAATGACCCGCTTCAACGGAAATGGCGCCCCTCAGCTGAAACGGCGCCCCCTCAGCTGAAATGGCGCCCCTTCAACTGAAATGGCGCCCCCTCAGCTGAAATGGCGCCCCTCAACTGAAATGGCGCCCCTTCAACTGAAATGGCGCCCCTCAGCTGAAATGGCGCCCCTCAGCTGAAATGGCGCCCCTCAACTGAAATGGCGCCCCTCAGCTGAAATGGCACCCCTCAACTGAGATGGCGCCCCTCAGCCGAAATGGCGCTCCCCCTCGAATGTAATGTAACAATAAATTCATTATTCAATCGATCCCTGAGGGATTTACCCAACTGAGTCACTTGAGCAGCCGGTTGCTCCATCGTTAAAGTACGCCTCGTTCTCGGCTTCGGGACTGGCGGCTTCGGAGTCAGAAACAGCTCGCCCGACCCAGCCTCCGCGTCGGTCAGTTCGTCATCTGAGAAGTCAGCCAGCAGTAGCTGGTCGCGCACTGTCTCATGATCTTGAGAAGTCTCTGGTTGCTCTCCGGAGCTGCGACAGCCTGACTGATCAGCTGAAGACTTTGAATCGGCCAGACGAGTTTGAGCTTCCGCGCGAGTCACATCGAAGCCATTTTGAAACAGCAAGCTTTCAAGACTGATTGTGGATGCTGGGATCTCTGCGGGAAGACCTACTTGTCCATCTCTGCCGTTGGTGCAGAGGTCAGGTCTGGATTCCGAAGTCCGCTGCCACTGCTGCGGTGGTTCGTTAAGGCATGCTTCATCCTGATTCTGCAGCAGCGTCATCTCGGAACCTGGTGAATCGAACCCCTCCAGAGCGCACTGGTTGTTGCTCCCCTGACTGATCCAGCCTTGTCCGGCTTGCTGCTCCTTCTGAGACTTCTGAGACCCCCCGAGTCCAGCTGATCCCTTGGCTGACTTCGCTGCAACCGACCGCCACTTCAGCTGGGAGCTGCACTTTCCACCGGAGATGGACTCGGCGTTGCCGCTCTGTTTCGAAGACGATGACGTCATCATCAATAAAGTCCTCGTCCTGGCTGGGCTCTTTGCCTGTTGATGAAGCCGCTCAGCCATGCAGTCGGTGAACTTCCTGGGGCGAGCTAAAAAATGCTGGTGCCTATAGAAGTAATTTGGAATGCATTGCGTGTTCACTTAATGCATTTCTGCCATAAAACTTTAGCCAAGTTTTTTTGCTGTTTATTTGGCCTATAGAATACGCCCGTATTTATGTCTTGCACCGGTGCCTTCGGCGCCGAAAGGAGTGCGGCGGCGCCAAAATGAGTGCCTGCGGAGCCAAAATGAGTGCCTGCGGCTGCAAAATGAGTGCCTGCGGAGCCAAAATGAGTGCCTGCGGCTGCAAAATGAGTGCCTGCGGCGCCGAAAGGAGTGCCTGCGGCTACAAAATGAGTGCCTGCGGCTGCAAAATGAGTGCCTGCGGCGCCAAAATGAGTGCCTGCGGCTATAAAACGAGTGCCTTCAGCGCCAAAAGGAGTGCGGCGGCGCCGAAAGGAGTGCCTGTGGCTACAAAATGAGTGCCTGCGGAGCCAAAATGAGTGCCTGCGGCTCCAAAATGAGTGCTTGCGGTGTCAAAATGAGTGCCTGCGGCTCCAAAATGAGTGCTTGCGGTGTCAAAATGAGTGCCTGCGGCTACAAAATGAGTGCCTGCGGCTACAAAATGAGTGCCTGCGGAGCCAAAATGAGTGCCTGCGGCTGCAAAATGAGTGCCTGCGGCGCCGAAAGGAGTGCCTGCGGCTACAAAATGAGTGCCTGCGGCTGCAAAATGAGTGCCTGCGGCGCCAAAATGAGTGCCTGCGGCTATAAAACGAGTGCCTTCAGCGCCAAAAGGAGTGCGGCGGCGCCGAAAGGAGTGCCTGTGGCTACAAAATGAGTGCCTGCGGAGCCAAAATGAGTGCCTGCGGCTCCAAAATGAGTGCCTGCGGCTCCAAAATGAGTGCTTGCGGTGTCAAAATGAGTGCCTGCGGCTCCAAAATGAGTGCTTGAGGAGCCAAAATGAGTGCCTGTGGCTGCAAAATGAGTGCCTGTGGCTGCAAAATGAGTGCCTGTGGCTACAAAATGAGTGCCTGTGGCTACAAAATGAGTGCCTGCGGCTGCAAAATGAGTGCCTGTGGCTATAAAATGAGTGCCTGTGGCTACAAAATGAGTGCCTGCGGTTGCAAAATGAGTGCCTGCGGAGCCAAAATGAGTACATCTGGACCCAAAATGAGTGCTTGCGGTGTCAAAATGAGTGCCTGTGGCTACAAAATGAGTGCCTGTGGCTACAAAATGAGTGCCTGTGGCTACAAAATGAGTGCCTGTGGCTGCAAAATGAGTGCCTGCGGCTCCAAAATGAGTGCTTGCGGTGTCAAAATGAGTGCCTGTGGCTACAAAATGAGTGCCTGCGGCGCCAAAATGAGTGCCTGCGGCGCCAAAATCAGGCCTGCGGCTCTAAAATGAGTGCCTGCGGCTACAAAATGAGTACATGCGGAGCCAAAATGAGTGCCTGCGGCTGCAAAATGAGTGCCTGTGGCTATAAAATGAGTGCCTGTGGCTACAAAATGAGTGCCTGCGGTTGCAAAATGAGTGCCCGCGGCTACAAAATGAGTACATGCGGAGCCAAAATGAGTGCCTGTGGCTACAAAATGAGTGCCTGTGGCTACAAAATGAGTGCCTGCAGCGCTAAAATGAGTGCTTGCGGCTACAAAATGAGTGCCTGTGGCTACAAAATGAGTGCCTGTGGCTACAAAATGAGTGCCTGCGGTTGCAAAATGAGTGCCCGCGGCTACAAAATGAGTGCCTGCAGCGCTAAAATGAGTGCTTGCGGTGTCAAAATGAGTGCCTGTGGCTATAAAATGAGTGCCTGCGGCTGCAAAATGAGTGCCTGCGGCTATAAAATGAGTGTCTGCGGAGCCAAAATGAGTGCCTGTGGCTACAAAATGAGTGCCTGTGGCTACAAAATGAGTGCCTGCGGCTATAAAATGAGTGCCTGTGACTACAAAATGAGTGCCTGCGGCTGCAAAATGAGTGCCTGCGGCTGCAAAATGAGTGCCCGCGGCTACAAAATGAGTGCCTGCGGCTGCAAAATGAGTGCCTGCGGCTGCAAAATGAGTGCCTGCGGCTGCAAAATGAGTGCCTGCGGCTATAAAATGAGTGCCTGTGACTACAAAATGAGTGCCTGCGGCTGCAAAATGAGTGCCCGCGGCTACAAAATGAGTGCCTGCAGCGCTAAAATGAGTGCTTGCGGTGTCAAAATGAGTGCCTGTGGCTATAAAATGAGTGCCTGCGGCTGCAAAATGAGTGCCTGCGGCTATAAAATGAGTGTCTGCGGAGCCAAAATGAGTGCCTGTGGCTACAAAATGAGTGCCTGTGACTACAAAATGAGTGCCTGTTAATGAAACGAAAAATTATATGGGTTTTTCCCATATTATCGTTTCCTTCTGCCAACAGTTCAGGAAGACAACGAACAATGGACCTGATGGTAACTTTCTCTGTGTGATCTCTAGAGTCACATTCTCAAACTTCAGGCGAGGATCTTTCCTCTTCAATCAGTATATTTTATAAGCTAGCACACTGTACGCGAGCAACGAGGAATAGGAGCAGTAGGGGGAGAGAGTAGGATTTCGAGGCCCAATAGGCAGTGTCGGTCAGAGGTTGTGCATGCATCACGCGAGGGTCGCATGGCTGGGCTTCTTGCTCGCCGATCATCATGACTATTTTTAGGCATGCAGATCTTGTGCATCTGGGGAGTTGCTGCCAAGGCTGGATGCTTGTTCACGCATCACGCGCGTGTCGGCTGATTTCTCCCATCCTCTTGCTAACCGCGCCTTCGTTTCACTTCATTAACAAGAGATTCTTAAGAACTGAGAACTCAGCACTTGGCGGCTAGCCTCGCAATTGACAATCGTAGCAGAACAAAATCACCAAGGGGGTTTCGCGCAGTCTACTCTTAAGCTAGGTATATTTATTCTCAATATAATATATGGCGGGGTTGACACAGGCTTTAGCGGGGGGGTTGTAGGTGTGCATGACTTGCAATGTACTCGTACGTTTAACCAAATCAGAATGGGGGGTGAGAAAGTGGCGTGAGGCGCGGAGGGGGGCAGGTAAATTAGCTAGGCAAATGATGAGTAATAGTACAGAAGTACAATGAAATAAGCAAAACCTTTACTCTTCAATCCATACCTCCCTTCTTGGCATGAGCACATGCCAACAACAAAGAGCACCTCGAACAAAGATCTTAAAAATGGAAACATTCAATTATTATAGTACCACGTACTTTTCAGGAACAAAGTTAAATCGCAAGGATGAAATACGCAAGACGAAATGACAAAGTGAAAATGGGATCAAATAATTAGATGCAGTAAACGGATCAGGGGGGTGTGATAAATATTCGAACTGGATTAACAACAGAGTTGAACCTAAAAAGTAGCGTACAGTGCGATGAAATGAGCAAAGGGGATAAACGCTGAAAATGGAAAAATTAACCGAACAGAGTATGCAAAACCTCTTCGCAACAAACGCCAAAAAAGCAAAAAAACACAAAAAACACAAAAACAGAAAACTAACACAAAAAACAGACAACAAAAACTCCCAAAAATAGACAGCAGACATGAAAAAACACAATGCGATGGAACCAAACTGGATTAATGCGCAGGGAAGCAAAGCTCTCAAAAGCCACAAAAGAAAAATGTAGCGCCAACCCATCACCAAAATAGCTTGAAACTGAAAACATCGAAAATTGAAACGCATGCAACGGCTAATCAAAGTTAAGGAAATGATCGCTAAATCGCAGATTTTTTTCAATAAATTAAAGTTTGGCCAAAAATCTCAACTACTCCGATTCTCAAGCCTCCCTTCGTGATTAGCGGACGCAGCCTCGCAATCGGCCTCGCGGAGGCCTTGCCAACCAGCTGCACTTTTGCGACTCTCACCCGTCTCTCCGCGGCAGCCAGCAGGTGGTCGCGAATCGAGCTGTCTCGCCTTGCATGCAGATGCGCCGCTTTGAGCTCGAGCACCTGGTCGCCATGGTCGGGTCTAATCGTCTGACCGCCGATCGTTCCTCATTCATGCTAACGACTGTGCTCCGACCAGTCACCCTTTGTCCATGCCACCAGCTGTCAACCTCCGTCAGCTGCTTCGCTGAAGTTCCTCGAGACAACGTATCGGCTGGATGGAATTCGGTCGTGACACACCTCCACTGGTCCGGATCTGTGACAAACTTGGTCTCTCCAATGCGGTTCGCACCAAACGGCTGGTCAAATTTAAAGGTGCACTCTTTCCGATCGCTTCTTAATTCTACACCAAGCGTCTTGATGGATGGCATCGGTGTCCCTTCCAATGTTACTTCGGCTACTCGATCTTCTGGTGGCACTCTGCTCAACAGTTCTCGCGAATCGGACATCCATTTCCTGGGGTGCATGCCTGCACGCTCCCAGCGAGTCTTCAACTCTTGAAACAGCTGGATCGCCTCAGCCTCTGACCCGACCGAATCTAAACAATTGTCCATATAGGTGGAGTTGAGAACAGCGTCTGCAGCTACGAGCGTAATGGCAGCTCTTCTTTCAGGCGTTCCGCATGCTCACGAACTACGAACTGAGCAAGAAACGGCGAGCTCGAGTTGCCGAAAACGATGCGGTTGGTCTCAAACATTTCAACAGGCTTGCTGGAGTCCATCTCACGGCATAGAAAGCTTTTGTAGAGTGTTCTACCTCCCGTTAAAAAAGGAAAAAAGAAGATAATCGTATAATACTACTATAAGTAAGTAAGTACACGCATGTGCGCCTAAGCTTTGAATGAATCACGCTACCAGAAAAGATGTTACCAGAATAATACGCCATGAGCCATTTTCCCCTTTTAGCGCAACACGTGAATTGTCATGATACTATTTTGGATCAAAAACTTGTCTATAAATACAAGCGATCTGAAGCGGTACCGGAGCCATTCTCCCCACGGAAGAGGAGCGCTCCGAAGAGGAAGCCTTAGGAGGACTTCCTGATCTACCAAGTCAATCGAGACTCGGTCGAGTTGTTGCGGTAAGCCTTCCTTATTTGCGCCCGTTGTGTTAGAGACGTCTCGCTCAAGTCTATTGAGACTTGAGTCTAATTGAGTCTGTTGAGACTCTTGAGTCTGTTTAGACTCCATTGGTTGCAGTCTCCAGAAGGACTGCCCCTGATAGATCTTAGAGGACTATCAGTGGTTTCCGGAGCTATACCTAGAGTGCATAGAGGCACTGCTAGAAGAAGGAGGCTTAATTTAGACCGCAGTTTGGCGCAGGGTACCCATTGTTGCTACGAGGCCTCTGATTGGTCCTGACGGAAGATACCGGCCGGAAGAACTTATCGGAAGTACAAGAGGAACCAGGACCAGAGCAACTGAAGAATCAAGGCGCCTGATCTACGAGATCTACTGACAAGTTCCTAGCGAGAACTACTCAAGAAATTCAAATCCGGATTAAAGGTAATTGAATACCTTCGTTTGACTTACTGGGTTGCCTAGCTGTTGAGCTAGAAGTGATTGTTCCTTGATTATCGAAAGTCGGGTAATAAGGAACACATCAATTGGTGATCTCGCCCTCTCGGCACTACTCAAACCTTGAGCAATAGCCTGGCCAAGCTATTGTAAAGTGACGACAGAGCGACTTCATTAATTTTGCGCGCACGCGTTAGAGTTAACACTTAAAACTGAAATGCAAGGATACAGACAAGACACTATTCATCTCGGAACAAGAGATACCAGTCTACGTAAAGGAAGAAGACAAACAAACCTTCTTGGCAATCATCAATGGAACGTATCAGCAACAAGAAAAACAGAATAGAAGACGACGTGACATCGAACGTCCCAAACTGGTGTCAAACCGGCTGTTGTCAGCAAAGATAACGGCTTTGGATCACAATCTACACAACCAGTTAAACCACTTGCATCGAACACTGGTCCAGCTAACTTGCAAAATGCACGCAATCAACTTAAATTATGCCAGACAAAACTACTATGTCAACCCTACGATGACTTTTCGTAAAATCACCGGAATGACGAACGTTTTGGCAGTTCCAATATACGAGCATCTGTTGATATACAAGTGCACGCCGATACAGCACTTAAACATCTTGCCGTCAAACACGTCAACAACCTGCTACGATAAGCCAAGGATTGAAGCGTTCTACGAAGGAAAACGAATTCAGGGATTCTTGGACACGGTACACAACATCATCGTTGGCACCGCAATACCGAGACCTTGCACCACGGCAGTAAACTACTATCAACTGGACAATGCACTACACGTCATCAAAACAACTGGAACGACAGCAAACGTCACAGAACCGGAAGAAATCGTCGAGGAAAACTACAACATGGAGGATTTGAAAATCCGATTCAACAGAACGAAGTATACGCCATTCGCCGATATCCAACTTGACGAGATAACACCAGGATGGACGATCAACGACTTCTTGCAAGCGTTCATCACCCAACGCAAGATGATTCACCAGCTGTTCACAAGAAAGGACAAAGGAACCGGGACAGGAAGATTTCCCGTCCTTGTTTCAATGGACAGCGCCATCAAATCATTTTGGACAAATAGCTTCTGGGAGCTGCTCAATGGAAGAGGCAGTCTCTATCAAGGATTCATCTTCGACGGTGCTTGCATTGTGTGGATTGTCACGGCAATCTTCATCATTTCATCGATCGTACGGTGCTTCAGTCAAACTTGTCCAAGAGCTAAGAAGACAGTGAATGCCATAATGCAAAGAACGACAACGGAAAGCGACAACAGTTTAGAACTAACAGAAACTGCACATTGTGAGGTTCAAGGGCAACCGACACTAGCAACGCGGCTATATCCATCGATTCCGACAACACCAACGGCACCAAGGATACAACCACCCAACTATCAAGCAGAACAGCACGAGCCAAAATGGCCGGAAAACTACGTCTGTACGCTACACGCCGAGATTGGCAAAGCAATGGCTCAGGTCATTGTCAACAACTTACCATGTCGAGCACTACTGGATTCAGGCAGCTCGATCACAGTCATCTCGCAACAATTATGCAACAAGCAACGACTCGCGGTACGACCAGCAGCAATCGCAGTTGCAGGAGCAGGAGGACATTCACTCAACATCCTAGGAAAAGCAGATATCGACTTGAAAATTGCTAATAAACAGCTGACGGTCCCGACGTACATCATCGACAGACTACCAAACCAAGACGCCATCGTTGGAATCGACACGTTCAAGCAGCTTCAACTACCATTAACCTTCGACTTCAACAAGCAAACGTTTAGGATCGACACGGTGGAGCAACCGCTGATCAACCAGATTCGAGTACTACCGAAAGTAACTCTGCAGCAAGATGTCATTATCCAGCCTGAAAGCGCATGCTGGGTCAGAGCGAAAACGACCAGCGCGGCAGAAGAAGCAATGATATTTGATCCACACAGGAGAGTCACGGCAAAACATCAAATCATGATGCCTACGGCACTAGTGCTGGTTGCAAAGGATAAGCAACTGCCAGTACAAATCTTCAACCCGAACACAGAAACGGTTCATCTACGACAAGGAAAGTGCATCGGTCATCTCAACACCCAAGCATCGGTTATGCTGATTGAACAAGCGACTCCACGACTAACAGAGGAAGAATTTCAAAAGAAGATCAATTTGGATGACAGCCCGATTACGGAACAGCAAAAGAGGAAAGTTCGACAGCTGTTGTGGAAGAACAACGAAGCCTTCTGCAATCATGATTACGACATCGGACGAGCCAAGGACATCAAACAGGAAATCAAACTTCTGCCGCACACGGAACCAATTCAGTGCAAGCCGTACCCGATCGCCAAGCATCTGCAACAACACTTTGACGAAATCATCGATAAAATGCTAAAGCACGGCATCATCAGCAAAGCTATTTCGGCTTACTCCTCACCGTGCCTACTGGTACAGAAGAAGGAGACAAACGAAAGACGACTCGTATGCGACTTCAGACTGTTGAACAAGTACATACCGACGGATCAGCAAAGCCTACCGAAGATCTCCGAACTACTAGCAAAGCTCAACACGGCAAAATTGTTCACGGTGTTCGACCTACGTCATGGATTTTGGCAAATTGAAATCGAGAAAGAGTCACGACAGTACACGGCTTTCAAAACCTACAATGGACAAGTATACGAGTACAATCGATCGCCGATGGGACTTAGCAACAGCCCAGCAACGATGAGTCGACTAACAGCATACATGCTAGCAGGATGCACGAACCTGCTGCACTATGTCGACGACATTTTAGCCTACGGAGAGGATTTCGAGCGACTCTACGAAGCTACGGAGAAGGCCCTAGCGCTCATTCAACGCCAAGGTTTGAAGCTACAACCAACTAAATGCAAATTCTTCCGAGACAACGTGCGTTACCTGGGACATCAGGTGACAGCCAAAGGAATCTCACCGGACCCAGACAACGTGGAAAAGGTGAAGAAGTTTCCTACGCCAACCAGTATAACGAAGGTCCAATCATTCCTTGGACTTGCGCAATACTTCAGGAAGTTCTTACCTAACTTCGCAAAGACAGCAAAGCCACTGTACGACCTGCTCAAGTTCGACAAATGGAAGCAAGACAACTGGACACAGAGACAACAGGAAAGTTTCGACGAAATCAAACGACAGCTGACATCAGACGCACTGCTACAGCATCCGGACTTCGACAAGCCCTTCATCATCGAGACAGACGCCTCAGGAACGGGACTCGGAGCAGTCCTACTACAGGAAACCGAGGACAAGAAGGAACGACCTATTGCCTACGTCAGTCGAGCACTCAAACCAAATGAAACAAAGTGGTCAGCTACGGAACGAGAGCTACTAGGAGTCTTGTTCGCCCTGCGACAGTTTCATTACTACATCTATGGTTCTCCAATACAGACGATAGTACGCACGGATCATGCACCATTGACCTACGTCGTAACTACAAAAGGACAGACCAACAACCGACTCATCAGAATGACACTCAAGATCCAGGATTACAACTACAAACTCGTCTACAAACCAGGAATTACCAACAAAGCCGCGGACGCCCTGTCAAGAGCCTATGAAGTCAACGCCATTCATCCAATCCCTAACATCAAGGAGTTGGTGGATGAAACCGAGCGCGACAACTTCTACCAAGCGGTTAAAGACGACGACAAGAACATCAAACTCAGTCCCATGGAACGAAAATTCCTACGCAAGCAACGACAACACCTAACAATCAATAAGTCACGGCTCTACTGGATGAGCGACAATAAACCCAAGATCTACATACCATATTCGTTTCGGCAAGCAATTCTCAACGAGCTACACGACAACCCACTCGCTGGACACCTGTCGGCAGCAAAGACCATCGCGAGAGTGGAACAATACTACTTTTGGCCAACTATGTACGGCGACATCAAGCAGTATTGCAACAACTGCCATTCATGTGCTGCATCAAAGACAGGACGACGACAGAAACCGCAGCTACAGTCCATTCCGAAGTCGACTACAATGGACTGTCTAAGCATCGACATCACCGGACCGCTACCACCGAGCTGTCTCCAGGGCATCGCCTACACCTACATTCTAACCGCCTTGGATATCTTCTCGAAGTTTGCTATCGCCATACCGATACCGGACATCACAGCTCAGACAGTGGCAATGAGTTTCTTCAACGAAATCATTTGCAAGTACGGCACGCCGAAGAACCTCACATCGGACAACGGATCGCAGTTTACATCGCAACTGTTTCAGCAAGTCGTAAGGATTCTCAACATTACGCAGATCTACACATCGACCTACAATCCGAAGGCAAACATGGTTGAACGGTTTCACCGCAACCTGCACGAGATGATTACACATTTCGCGCACCAACAGCCGGAAGACTGGATCATCTACCTGCAATCTGTAACAATGGCCTACAACAGCGCTATTCATCGATCAACGGACAATACGCCATTCTTCCTAATGTTTGGACGAGACTTCCAACCGCCGAATCTGCTCGCACAGCAATTGCTACCATCGCAGTACGTGGAAGTACCGACTTCCATTCAGAAATTCGTCACGCAACTACACCTCGCATGGAAGATCGCCAAGCACAACATTGACAACCAGGTGGCTCTGACCACCGGCAACGACGCGAGATCGACAACCCTGACGGCCGGCGACATCGTCTACCTACACTACCCGCCACAGCAGACGCATAAACATGCACAGAAGTACAAAGGACCCTATCGAGTGGTCCAACTAACGTCACCAACAACGGCACGCCTGGCTAATGTACAAGATCCACATCAGCACCAGTTCTACGTACACATTCATCGACTAAAGAAGATCAACACTGACACAGCGACGTTTCTACCGACATTAGACAACGCTGATCGCACGCGTTCAACGAACCGCCACATCGCGACGAAGCACGAGGAGACTCAAACGACAGATGTGAGCCAGCCACATGGCTACAACCTACGACCACGCTAGAGTTTAGAGAACAACCCCGTGTAGTGACCGGGATAAAGAATAGCACTACAGCTTCGCAAGCTTGTCGTAAAAGGCGACTAATCCGAGCGACACAAAGACAGCGACAAATTGACGACAATTATGGGCAACGCACTGTCAAAACAGGCGCCCCAGCCTCAGCAGCTATATGACTGCCCGATATGTTTAACTGATGACTTGGCTGTCAAGCCACCGACTATTTGCATCAATGGACATAAAGTTTGCGGACAATGTTTAAGTGATTCACACTATATTCAGCCCTGGCAGAGTTGTCCCCTCTGTAGAGATAGTTTGCGACAATGTGCCTATTGTTATTCTTGGCGCACGTTTCAATATTGTAACCACCAACATTTTATTTGCATGCACTGTTTGAAGCAAACCGCTAGTAGGGGCATTATAGGATGCCCCTTATGTAACAGTATGCCCCGCGAAAACACTTTTAAGAAATGGTGTCGGATTATACCTGACCCAGCGCGTTGTTTATCCGTTTACACTATGCACACCTTAACCGCTATGAGTATCGGCTGAGTATCTCATAGTTATTCGAGCGAACTTTCGCCTCTGGCTTCCACGGAATTCCCACCTGGTATCGGCCGTTTGTTAGCTTTAATGAAGACTTGGCTTGCTGGACTGCAGCTTGCTCATCCGCTGTCCAATTTTGATCTTGAGCTGGCCGGATTTCTTCGACTTCCCAGAACTTGTGCAGCACTGGTGACAGCATCTCCTCGCTGGTGACACAGAAAAAGGTGCTGGCCAAGTTTTTCTGATGCTGAATCTGTTCTACTGGACCCACACCTGTCCATCCAAGGGGAGTCAAACGTGCCTGTGGCTCCCCAGGGCCACCGCGAACTTCTCGGTAGGACACGTGTAACTCCGCATGATCCACTCCTATCAGCAGGTCTATGAGATGCGGTGCATGGAGCTGAGGAAATGGAATGCGCTCCAGATGTTTCCAATCTGCTGCCGTCGTCTGCCAATCCGTAGCCTTCAACTTCCCGGTGACGCTGTCTGTCGTGAATGCCGTGATCGGACGACTCAGACTTCCATCTACACTTTCGAGCGTCATCGTAACCGGAGCTGTCAAGAATGTCTCTGTCTGTCCGTTCAAAACGTTCACTTTCACTTGCTCCACATTGCCCTCCAGTCCCAGAGCTTCCGCAATCTCCGCATTCACATACGTCCTTGTACTCGCGTCGTCCAACAGTGCGTTCACCTTCACTACACGGCCGCCTGCCTTGAGAACTACTGGAACTGTTCGCAGCGACGTTGCACTTCCACTTCCTGCCATCATAGTTACGGCGGCTCCTTTGCGACCCGACTCAGCGTTCTTTTTGCCTCCTTCGGTCGGAGAATTCTTCTTCGACTCAGTTTTTGCAGCCTCGTCAGAATGCAGCAAGCGGTGGTGAAACTTGTTGCATTCACCTATTCCACATCGGCGTCCATGACGGCATATCCGAGCAGCATGACCGCGAGCTAAGCAGCAAAAGCATGATTTCGAATCTTGCGCAGCCTTCCACCGATTTTCAATTGACAGCTGTCTAAATGTTGGACACTTCCACAGCTCATGTTGATCTTGACACAGTATACAAGATTTTGACGGAGACGCTTGTTGATGATCTGCAAGAAACGTTTTGGACCGCGTCTCCTTCTTAACTTTCTCTTCACTCGTCACACCGTGCACAATCTCCATGGCTTCTGTCTGGAAAGCGGCCTCCATCAGCACCCACTCACGTAACATCTTTACGCTCTCTTGCCTATGTCCTTCGAATAGCCAACGCCGGTAACGCGCCACCATCTGCTCAGGGAGCTTCTTCTGCAACTTTGCGTACAACAACCCGTCAGTCAATTCTGAGACCTTACCAGACTCTTCGAGATTTACAACTGC
The DNA here is from genome assembly GCA_002269645.1 of Macrostomum lignano. Lineage (NCBI taxonomy): Eukaryota > Metazoa > Platyhelminthes > Macrostomidae > Macrostomum > Macrostomum lignano. Next base: position 78,792 of record NIVC01000337.1, read on the forward strand.
GACATCTAACAGATTAGAGAATTGCTTAAGCTCTTTTGCATTGGTGGAGCGGATGGGTGGAAAGTTATCGAGCTCTTCAAGATACAGAGCGATACGTCGGCGGCTGCCCCCAAATTCGCGTTCCAATCTGTCTTTGGCAGCCTCGTAAGCAGCGGCAGAGTGACCCAGATGTTCGACTAATTTCAAAGCCGGCCCTTGAAGATATTGACGGAGTTGAAGCAATTTGAACTCCGGTGTGGCAGGAGCTCTATCAATACAAGCAGTAAAGGCGGCTTTCCAAGATTCGTACTGCTGCTTTTCGCCGCCGAACTTTGGGATCTCTACACGCCGAAGCATCTTCCAAAGATCCTTTGCTAACTCGGCTTCACCGCTGCTAGTCTGAGAATGGCCCGCCTCACTTACAGAGTCATCAATGCTACTGGCACTCACAACCGGCATTGCTGTAGCCGCCGTCGCCGCCGTCGCCGTCGTTGCAGTCGTCGCAGTCGCCGCAGTCGCCGCAGTCGCGGCAGTCGCGGCAGTCGCCGCAGGCGCAGCAGTCACGGCAGTCTGATGGGCAGTGATTAATTGAGTGACACATTTCATAGTGTCTTGAAACTGCTGCTCCACTTGATCCAGCTCGTCCAGAAGTTTGTCTCGAGCTTCTTCTGTGGCTTCTTGCTGAAGGAGCTCATCATAGAATTCGTCGAGCAGCTTCACGCACTCTTCGTGTGCTGCAGTGGCTGCATCGCACGCTTGCTGGATCGCTCCATGATCGGTTTCGCTCTGTAGCAACAGTACCAGCCGGTTTCGAGTCCTAGTTGCTGCAGACTTCGTTCTTGCCTTCACTCGTCGAAACTGTTCGATGCGAAGCCGCTCCTCAGTGCTGATCTCTTTTTCTTGTTCATCTTCTGAGCAGCCAGTCTGCTGCTGATTCAATTCGTGGCTGGCCATTTACCTGAACCACGCTCTGCTACCAAAAATATTAACAAGAGATTCTTAAGAACTGAGAACTCAGCACTTGGTGGCTAGCCTCGCAATTGACAATCGTAGCAGAACAAAATCACCAAGGGGGGTACACGCAGTCTACTCTTAAGCTAGGTATATTTATTCTCAATATAATATATGGCGGGGTTGACACAGGCTTTAGCGGGGGGGTTGTAGGTGTGCATGACTTGCAATGTACTCGTACGTTTAACCAAATCAGAATGGGGGGTGAGAAAGTGGCGTGAGGCGCGGAGGGGGGCAGGTAAATTAGCTAGGCAAATGATGAGTAATAGTACAGAAGTACAATGAAATAAGCAAAACCTTTACTCTTCAATCCAGTGCCTGTGGCTGCAAAATGAGTGCCTGTGGCTACAAAATGAGTGCCTGTGGCTCCAAAATGAGTGCTTGCGGTGTCAAAATGAGTGCTTGCGGTGTCAAAATGAGTGCCTGCGGCTCCAAAATGAGTGCCTGCGGCTCCAAAATGAGTGCTTGCGGTGTCAAAATGAGTGCCTGCGGCTCCAAAATGAGTGCCTGCGGAGCCAAAATGAGTGCCTGCGGCTACAAAATGAGTGCCTGTGGCTACAAAATGAGTGCCTGCGGCTGCAAAATGAGTGCCTGCGGCTACAAAATGAGTGCCTGTGGCTACAAAATGAGTGCCTGTGGCTACAAAATGAGTGCCTGTGGCTACAAAATGAGTGCCTGCGGCTGCAAAATGAGTGCCTGTGGCTACAAAATGAGTGCCTGTGGCTACAAAATGAGTGCTTGCGGTGTCAAAATGAGTGCTTGCGGTGTCAAAATGAGTGCCTGCGGAGCCAAAATGAGTGCCTGCGGCTGCAAAATGAGTGCCTGCGGAGCCAAAATGAGTGCCTGCGGAGCCAAAATGAGTGCCTGCGGCTACAAAATGAGTGCCTGTGGCTACAAAATGAGTGCCTGTGGCTGCAAAATGAGTGCCTGTGGCTACAAAATGAGTGCCTGTGGCTACAAAATGAGTGCCTGTGGCTACAAAATGAGTGCCTGTGGCTACAAAATGAGTGCCTGCGGCTGCAAAATGAGTGCCTGCGGCTACAAAATGAGTGCCTGTGGCTACAAAATGAGTGCCTGTGGCTGCAAAATGAGTGCCTGTGGCTACAAAATGAGTGCCTGTGGCTACAAAATGAGTGCCTGCGGCTGCAAAATGAGTGCCTGCGGCTGCAAAATGAGTGCCTGCGGCTACAAAATGAGTGCCTGTGGCTACAAAATGAGTGCCTGCGGCTGCAAAATGAGTGCCTGCGGCTGCAAAATGAGTGCCTGCGGCTACAAAATGAGTGCCTGTGGCTACAAAATGAGTGCCTGTGGCTACAAAATGAGTGCTAATATCACCAATTCTTTAAATAAAGTAGAAATAAATAGTAAAATCAGTTAAGCTGATTCCGCATCATACTACTCACAGACTCTACAAAAGTAGTCAGTACTAAATCGAAATTTTAATCCTCTATTTTGTTGACTTCTCCTGATCCTGTATTGGATTTTTTACAGCCAAAGCTGCGCGACTTTTTCAATCCCTTTTCTAGCAGCGAGCGGCCCAGCGAGCCTCGGCGATCGATGGCCAAGAGTCATAAAAATCAATCTCCCGGATGCCGGCCTCCCAGACCAAGGCAAATTGATCATCGAATGCCCGCCTCCCCGATCGGCCCCGAATTCCCCCGAGGCCCCGCCTGGGGCTGCAGCAGGAGAAGCAAAGAGCGGAGCAGAAATCCTGTTGAGAAGAGGAGAAGAGCCTCTGAGTCTCTGAGAGTGAGGGGGCGGTGCGCGGACTCGGTGGCTCCCTACTTGGGGGGGGGGGTTGCGCCTAGCACCAGTGGCGCTACAGCCAAAGTACATTAGCCCCCAAAATTTGGGAAACAGGGTGCCAAAGCCAAACCTGTTGTGAGGGGGGGGGCTCCCTTCTCCTCTGGCTACGGCCCTGTGCTGGGGCGCAGGGATCCCATGGGCGAAGAGTTCAGTTATCCCCTCGCCATTTTCCCACTCTGCATTAATCTCGGGCCGAAAATCTCATATTCTCTTATCAAAAAAACAAAAAAATGGTTCCCAGGTGCACATAAATCCCCCGTGTCGTTTTTAGATTTACCGGTCCATGCTCAGTTCCCTTTGCGCGAGAATTCTTCAAAGAGACTCCGCTTTGGCCCTCTTTGCCGGCTCGGTTTTTGGCGTATAAGTGAAAATTTCCCCTACTGAAGCAGATTTTGTGAAAAATTTGCTTAAAAAATAGGCATAGCACCTTTCTCAAACATAGATGCTCAAACATGGCACTCCGATTCTCAAATGTGGCACTCCGATTCTCAAATGTGGCACTCCGGTTCTCAAATGTGGCACTCCGATTCTCAAATGTGGCACTCCGATTCTCAAATGTGGCACTCCGATTCTCAAATGTGGCACTCCGATTCTCAAATGTGGCACTCCGATTCTCAAATGTGGCACTCCGATTCTCAAATGTGGCAGTCCGATTCTCAAATGTGGCACTCCGGTTCTCAAATGTGGCACTCCGGTTCTCAAATGTGGCACTCCGATTCTCAAATGTGGCACTCCGATTCTCAAATGTGGCACTCCGATTCTCAAATGTGGCACTCCGATTCTCAAATGTGGCACTCCGATTCTCAAATGTGGCACTCCGATTCTCAAATGTGGCACTCCGATTCTCAAATGTGGCACTCCGATTCTCAAACATGGCACTCCGATTCTCAAATGTGGCACTCCGATTCTCAAATGTGGCACTCCGATTCTCAAACACGGCGTCATTTTCAGTTATGATGCTCCAACTCTCCAAACGGATTCTTAAATATGGTATATGAAATATGAAATATGAAATATAAAATGCTGCCCTGTCACCAGTCCGCCCACTTCAGTCTTGTATTTCTTATCCTAATCATTTTAGCGTAATTTTTATTTGCAATCAGGGCTGCAGTCGTTGGGGGGCCGAGAGTCGCAATTAATATCTTTCAGCTCGACCGATCTCTCCGATATTGCCCAGGACATGGCTAAGCATCGGGGGGGGGGGGGTGACTCACGTCGCCCTACTCAAATTCGATCGCGATAATCCCAGAGCGCAGAATTTAATAATCCTCGTGTCCTCGGGCGCGAGACGGACCGGCTGTTTGCTCAAATCTTGACTTGCTGCTCTACCGATTCGCTCTTTCTCTACTGACACCGCAATCCGATCCAGCAGTTTCCTGTCCCCCTCTGAGCTTTCGGCCTCCTGCAGCATTCATTGCATTTGATTAATCTGTCTGCCGCTGAATGCAGCGCTGACCTTGCTTGTGTACCTCATTAGGGACCGTCTGTCTGTCTGTGTGTCTGTCTGTCTGTCTGTCTGTCTGTCTGTCTGTCTGTCTGTCTGTCTGTCTGTCTGTCTGTCTGTCTGTCTGTCTGTCTGTCTGTCTGTCTGTCTGTCTGTCTGTCTGTCTGTCTTAGTGTCTGTCTGTCTGTCTGTCTGTCTGTCTGTCTGTCTGTCTGTCTGTCTGTCTGTCTTAGTGTCTGTCTGTCTGTCTGTCTGTCTGTCTGTCTGTCTGTCTATTCTAGCATCTGTGGTGGTACAGTTGCCACTCCCTAGTCAATGAAATTTACCATACGGAGCCACTGAACTCGGGCAGGCCAGCTGGGCTCCGCATACCAAGAAGCAACGATTCCAAAGTTTTGTAACAGGCGGATTTCTTGACAGACCAACTGCAGCGACAGATCGACAGCTGCATTTTGGTATCTCAGGCCACTCGGTTTATTCTAGTCTGGCAAAAATATTCAGTTAGCCAGCGCAAGACAGTGTCTGCAGCCCATTGACTTCGGTTTATTTTGTTTAATTGAATTAAAAGTCTCGCGCGGATATTTTTGTGAAGAATTTTTTTCTCGGCAGTCGACAGCAAGCAAGCAGCTGCGCTATCCTCTGCTGAAGCAAAGCAGTGCTTCGCTACTTCAAAGGCTCAGATTTTGGTTGCAGCTGCTTCTCGCACAACCTGGTGCGCCTGCAGAGGAGGCCAGCAAAAACATGATCGAATTTCTCCGTGCGCTTCCGATTGTCGTAAGGTTGGTAAAATTGTAACTCACCGATGGGCTGAAAATTTATGTCTGTCCTGTGTCCTCTGCTAGCCCAAACTGTCTCTCTTGTGTCCTCTGCTAGCCCTAACTGTCTCTCTTCTGCACTCAAACTGTCTCTCTTGTGTCCCTTTCTGGCTCAAACTGTCTCTCTTGTGTCCCTTTCTGGCTCAAACTGTCTCTCTTGTGTCCCTTCCTGGCTCAAACTGTCTCTCTTGTGTCCCTTTCTGGCTCAAACTGTCTCTCTTGTGTCCCTTTCTGGCTCAAACTGTCTCTCTTGTGTCCTCTGCTAGCCCCAACTCTCTCTCTGGTGTCCTCTGCTTTAAGCCCAATTAAGTTAATAAAATTTTCGGGCCTCTGGCAGAAGCTGCTTGGCAAATGATTCAGTCTCCAAGCTGAAGCTAATGAGTGCATCAAGTGTCTGTCCATAACCTCGTATCTACGGTCGTTCTTGTAAACATAGGATTTTCAAGTACCCACCTGCACAAGACGGGTGCAGAAGCCACATCGAGTCTTTGTCCTGTCGGGTAAGTCTTTGTTTCTCGTTACAAGCAGTCATCTTTTGTCATTTTTCTGCCTTCCTTCATTAACCATTTTCGGCTTGGCAACAGCTGGAACAAGTGGATGCTTACCTTGAAAGCTTTTGAAGCCGCGGGTTGCAGTTCACTCGCAACGCTGCATCAGTCATGCTGGCAATAAAAAATTCAATTCAAGTCCCGGCGCAATGATGACTCATGCGAGTTGAGGTGATTTTCGCTGCTATCGAAAATTTGGGAATATTATGAAGCTGTGGGGATTGTGAAGCTTTGGGGATTGTGAAGCTGTGGGGATTGTGAAGCTGTGGGGAATGTGAAGCTGTGGGGATTGTGAAGCTGTGGGGATTGTGAAGCTGTGGGGAATGTGAAGCTGTGGGGATTGTGAAGCTGTGGGGATTGTGAAGCTGTGAGGATTGTGAAGCTGGGGGAATTGTGAAGCTGTGGGGATTGTGAAGCTATGGGGATTGTGAAGCTGTGAGGATTGTGAAGCTGTGGGGATTGTGAAGCTGTGGGGATTGTGAAGCTGTGGGGATTGTGAAGCTGTGGGGATTGTGAAGCTATGGGGATTGTGAAGCTGTGAGAATTGTGAAGCTGTGGGAAATGTGAAACTGTGGGGATGGTGAAGCTGTGGGGAATTGTGAAGCTGTGGGGATTGTGAAGCTGTGGGGATTGTGAAGCTGTGAGAATTGTGAAGCTGTGGGAAATGTGAAACTGTGGGGATGGTGAAGCTGTGGGGATTGTGAAGCTGTGGGGATTGTGAAGCTGTGGGGATTGTGAAGCTGTGGGGATTGTGAAGCTGTGAGGATTGTGAAGCTGTGGGGATTGTGAAGCTGTGAGAATTGTGAAGCTGTGGGAAATGTGAAACTGTGGGGATGGTGAAGCTGTGGGGAATTGTGAAGCTGTGGGGATTGTGAAGCTGTGGGGATTGTGAAGCTGTGAGAATTGTGAAGCTGTGGGAAATGTGAAACTGTGGGGATGGTGAAGCTGTGGGGAATTGTGAAGCTGTGGGGATTGTGAAGCTGTGGGGAATTGTGAAGCTGTGGGGATTGTGAAGCTGTGGGGATTGTGAAGCTGTGAGGATTGTGAAGCTGTGGGGATTGTGAAGCTGTGGGGATTGTGAAGCTGTGGGGATTGTGAAGCTGTGAGGATTGTGAAGCTGTGGGGATTGTGAAGCTGTGGGGATTGTGAAGCTGTGGGGATTGTGAAGCTGTGGGGATTATGAAGCTGTGGGGATTGTGAAGCTGTGGGGATTGTGAAGCTGTGGGGATTATGAAGCTGTGAGGATTGTGAAGCTGTGTGGATTGTGAAGCTGTGGGGAATGTGAAGCTGTGGGGATTGTGAAGCTGTGAGGATTGTGAAGCTGTGGGGATTGTGAAGCTATGGGGATTGTGAAGCTGTGAGGATTGTGAAGCTGTGGGGATTGTGAAGCTGTGGGGATTGTGAAGCTATGGGGATTGTGAAGCTGTGGGGATTGTGAAGCTATGGGGATTGTGAAGCTGTGTGAATTGTGAAACGCCCCAACAAAAGCTATATAGCAATGCGAACAGCCAATTGTGGGCCCAGCTATTTGCAAAGGCAAAAAGCGGCGATGGGCTCCATCAGTTCAAACACGCCAGCTCGCTTCCGCTCACACAGGAGCACACGTGGCGCGGCCAGCAACTAGCAGCGTGTCGGCCCCTGTCGCTGCTAAGCGAGTGTTTGAATACCTTGAGAAAATGGCCGCCAAGAGGAATAGCCCGAACAGGTGCGGAACAGCGCGCAACTTTTCACCAAGCCTCGGAGGAGATGGAGGCGAGTGAGAGAGGCAGGGAGGGCGGGCAGGTGCGATTCAGACAAAGACTGCCCCAACTGCTGCAGCTGGAGATGCTGGACAAAATTTTAGCCGGCCACGTGTTCTAAAACAACGTTTTGGAGGAAAATTCTCCCCTAACACCCCACCTGTCGCTGACACAAATTTGGCAACAGGTGGAGGCGAGGACGCAGGCGGAGGCCCCCCGGGGTCTCCAGTTTCTCACAGGACCCCGCCAGCCCCAGCCCAGCCAAGCATCAGCAGGAGAAAGAAAAAAAGCATTTCATGCTTCTCAAATTTTCTCACGCGGCGTCTCAGAGGGGGGTCTCCGGGTGGCGGCAGTTGCCGTGGGGCTTTGCCACCCCCAACTGGCACCATGGGAAAGCCGATGCCTGCCGCCCATGGGAAATTCTCGGCCTCGGGCCCAGTTGCGATGCGGACCCGGGAAGGGGGGTGGGGGTGCGCACCTGCGCGGGCTTATCGAGAAACTTTGCTTGGGGCTCTGCTTGGCTTTTGCCTGAGCCAAGGAGACCATTTTGATAGAGCCTGGAGTATAGCAACTCCTCAGGATTGCTGAGATTTTATGCAGCTTTATAGTGAGATTTTAAGCTTGTTAAAATGAGTTCACTCAAGCTTGAGTTTTGATGGGTTTAATCAAATTTCAAACATAATCTCTTCTGAAGATGCTGCGGTTCTGGTGAAGACTTGCTGCTCCAGGCTGCCGTTCTGGGCCTCCTTGAAGGGCCGCTGGTCCGCTGGGAGCGCAGGTGTCCGCGAGCTCTGTCTGATCTGTTTTCATTGCAGCTGCGAGTCTGAATCTCTTCAATCTTGCTGGGCTTGTTGTGGGGCCCAGGGGAAAACGCTAAGCAGCTTTACTTAATACCGGATCTGCTTCATCTTCCTCTAATTATCTCTCACCTGCGTGTCAGGGGGTCCAGATTCGCTTCGTCAGTTGAGATGAGCCAGGGTTCAGATGTACTCTGACTGACAGCGCCTGTACTCGGAGGGGGGGCGGGGGGGGCAAGTCTCGGGGGAGGTCTCGGGGGCAAGTCTCGGGGGCAAGTCTGATCGGGGGGGGCAAATCTCGGGGGGCAAGTATCGGGGGGGGGGGCAAGTCTTGGGGGGCAAGTATCGGGGGGCAAGTCTCGGGGGGGCAAGTCTCGGGGGGGGACAAGTCTCGGGGAGGGCAAGTCTCGGGGGGGCAGTCTCGGGGGGAGCAAGTCTCGGGGGGGGCAAGTCTCGGGGGCAAGTCTCGGGGGGGGCAAGTCTCGGGGGAGCAAGTCTCGAGGGGGGGGCAAGTCTCGGGGGGGTCAAGTCTCGGGGGGAGCAAGGGGGGGCAAGTCTCGGGGGCAAGTCTCGGGGGGGGCAAGTCTCGGGGGGGCAAATCTCAGAGGCATGCGAGTCTCGGGTGCCAGACCTTTCATATTGCATATAGCCATGGGGAATTTCCAGTTTGCTTAACAACAATTTTCTAGGCGTCTCTTTGTTCTGGGCAGGGAACCCCGTCATTCATCCGCAGTCGCAACCCAAAGCGCCAATGAATTGAGTAAGGCCCAAGCAGGTGCAATTATGATGCATAGTTTTCCCTCTAATTAGCCCGAGTCATTTTCCTTTGCAATCGAAGTAACAGCTAGTAAATTGAATAGAATTGTGGTTATTTACAATCGATTCCCTGTTTCACATGGCAACTAATCATTAGCTGCAGTTTCCACTCTGTGTAGATGCTAAAGTTTAGCGCATCATTATCAATTAATACGAGAACAAGTGTCCAAGCACTGTACATTGTTTACCAACCGTATTTTGGTCTAGTTTATTCGCGAGCTATGAAGTTATACATATCACAAGCAGCAGTGAGTCATCGAATGCTATTCTCAAGTATTTGACTTCACGTCTGCTCTCCGTCTAAGCAGTCTGTCCCTCTCACCCTCCGCAGTCTGTCTCTCTCACCCTCCGCAGTCTGTCCCTCTCACCCTCCGCAGTCTGTCTCTCTCACTCTCCGCAGTCTGTCCCTCTCACCCTCCGCAGTCTGTCTCTCTCACCCTCCGCAGTCTGTTCCTCTCACCCTCCGCAGTCTGTCTTTCTCACCCTCCGCAGTCTGTCTCTCTCACCCTCCGCAGTCTGTCCCTCTCACCCTCCGCAGTCTGTTCCTCTCACCCTCCGCAGTCTGTCCCTCTCACCCTCCGCAGTCTGTCCCTCTCACTCTCACCAGTCTGTCCCTCTCACTCTCACCAGTCTGTCTCTCTCACCCTCCGCAGTCTGTCTTTCTCACCCTCCGCAGTCTGTTCCTCTCACCCTCCGCAGTCTGTCTCTCTCACCCTCCGCAGTCTGTCTTTCTCACCCTCCGCAGTCTGTTCCTCTCACCCTCCGCAGTCTGTATTTCTCACCCTCCGCAGTCTGTCTTTCTCACCCTCCGCAGTCTGTCTTTCTCACCCTCCGCAGTCTGTCTTTCTCACCCTCCGCAGTCTGTATTTCTCACCCTCCGCAGTCTGTCTTTCTCACCCTCCGCAGTCTGTCTTTCTCACCCTCCACAGTCTGTTCCTCTCACCCTCCGCAGTCTGTCCCTCTCACCCTCCGCAGTCTGTCCCTCTCACCCTCCGCAGTCTGTCTTTCTCACCCTCCACAGTCTGTCCCTCTCACCCTCCGCAGTCTGTCCCTCTCACCCTCCGCAGTCTGTCCCTCTCACCCTCCGCAGTCTGTCTTTCTCACCCTCCGCAGTCTGTCCCTCTAATTTGTCCCCTGCGACCCCCTGAGTCACCGAGAAGGCAGCAAGTCCATCCCTAACCCGCGACCTGTCAATCAATCAATCAATCTTGCGAGCTACCAAGGAAGGCTCTGTGAGGAAGAATGCACCTGAAGTGACCCCAGTCTGACAGCACCGACCCAGGGCAGGAAAAGAAAGCTGAGTGAAATTATTGTTCACTTTAAACTTCGAACTTTTAAAGGAAATATTTCTGAACCATTTAACTTGTCACTTATGTAAAAACAGACGTAATTGGTTATGTTATATTTATGAGTCATTATCTTGAAACTCATTCACACAGGATAAAATTAACACTGAGTTTTATACAACTAATAGGTAATCTAGCTTTTTAATCTGCACTTATTCACAACAAAATGGCAATTAATGTTCAATAAGAATATTGAATTCATATTTTTTACACAATAAGTACGAAATGAACTTTATCGGTTCTCCGAACAGTTCACAACTTGATGAGGATCAACTCTGCAGACTCCCTGGCGGCACACTTTGCTCAAATTGGAGAATTCTGAAAAGGAATTAGTGAGGAAAAAAAGTAAATATAAAAATATGCTTTAAGCACAAGTTCATTGTGTCTATGTGAGTCACTACACGTTTCAAGATCCAGGTTCAAACCAGTTCTACAGGTTATACCCCTTTTCACCTGTTAGACCCCGGTTTCCCCTGTTAAACCCCGGCTTCACCTGTTAAGACCCCGGTTTCACCTTTTAGACCCCGGTTTTCACCTGTTAGACCCCAGTTTTCACCTGTTAGACCCCGGTTTCACTAGTTGGACTTGGACCCCGGTTTCCCTGTTAGACCCAGGTGGCACTTATTAAACCCACGTTCTACCGGTTACTTTACTAATCTTATTTAATTAAATTTGAGTACCAATAAGGCATTAATTTATCATTAACTCACAGATAGAAAATAAAACTTGATGAAATGACCAGCTCAAACTCCCAGCAGGTCCGTCATCAGATGCTCACTGCGCAGGAGCATGAAGTGAAGCAGTTTGAAGCACAAGGAAGTCAGTCAGATTTTCGAACGAACTCGCCAGAAAAGGTGCCGCTAAAAGCCGCCGCTGCTGCTGCCGCTGATCGGTGTGACTGTGGGAAAAATTTATTGTATGCACCTTTATTTGTCGTTCATCTCACTGTTTTTAGGTCTTTCTGTAGAGCAGGCGGCCTCTCATTGAAGGACCGTTTGGGTCAGTGGCGGCTTCTCACTGAAGGGCCGTTTGGGACAGTGGCGGCCTCTCACTGAAGGACTGTTTGGGACAGTGGCAGCCTCTCACTGAAGGACCGTTTGGGACAGTGGCGGCCTCTCACTGAAGGACTGTTTGGGACAGTGGCAGCCTCTCACTGAAGGACTGTTTGGGTCAGTGGCAGCCTCTCACTGAAGGACCGTTTGGGACAGTGGCAGCCTCTCACTGAAGGACTGTTTGGGACAGTGGCAGCCTCTCACTGAAGGACTGTTTGGGACAGTGGCAGCCTCTCACTGAAGGACTGTTTGGGACAGTGGCGGCTTCTCACTGAAGGACTGTTTGGGACAGTGGCAGCCTCTCACTGAAGGACCGTTTGGGACAGTGGCAGCCTCTCACTGAAGGACTGTTTGGGTCAGTGGCGGCTTCTCACTGAAGGACTGTTTGGGACAGTGGCAGCCTCTCACTGAAGGACTGTTTGGGACAGTGGCGGCTTCTCACTGAAGGACTGTTTGGGACAGTGGCAGCCTCTCACTGAAGGACCGTTTGGGACAGTGGCAGCCTCTCACTGAAGGACCGTTTGGGACAGTGGCAGCCTCTCACTGAAGGACCGTTTGGGACAGTGGCGGCCTCTCACTGAAGGACTGTTTGGGACAGTGGCGGCCTCTCACTGAAGGACTGTTTGGGTCAGTGGCGGCTTCTCACTACAGCACATTTGTTTTAGTGACCCAGGGAGATTTCTCCCAACACCCTAACTGCCCAGCAGTGGCTCCAGTGGTGCACTCACATTCAACAGGATCATCTGTTGCTGGGCTGGCGTCTCCGCATTTGTCGCCGAGTTGACATCGGCAAACGGCCGTCTGACAGAGGCAGCGGCAGCCGCGGCGGCGAAGGACTGCTGCAGGGCGGCGCGGTAGAAGTCCCCGGTCAGCTGGTCGGTGAGCTGCTCCTCCAAGTCGATGATGTAATCGATGGCGGCCTGAAGGATCTGCAGCTGGCCGCGGTGGCACTCGGAACTGACGCCAGCCTTGGACAGCCACGGGATGGACTGGTGCAGCTGCTCAAAGCTCGCCACAACGTCGAACATCTGCTCGCTGGCAAAATCGGCTCCGTTGAAGTTCTCGGACTGGCAGCAGTTTGGCGCAGTGCCGGGTTTCACAGTCAGTGATGCAGATCCGGAGGCTGGAAGATCGGTGTACTCGGCGTCCATGTCGATCCTCTGCTGTTGCTGGCTTTGTTGAACCTTGGGAAAGTGGAGTAAAGTAGAGTGAAGGAGAGTGGGATCTGGGAGACTTAGCTAGCGCGAGAGACGGTCAGAGGGTGCAGGAAGGCAGAGAGTCAAGGACGGCTGAACTGGGATGGGGAGGCCTTCCTTTATGCCCGAAGTGAAAGGGAGGGAGGGGGGGTTGGGCCTAGGCCAGCCAATGCCGGTTGGGGGGGGGGGCTGCAGCCCAGCCAGTGCTTGGCAATTTCCTGCACTCCGGATGCCGATTGCGGCCAGGGCGGGCGGGCCATGGAGTTTAGAATACAGAATCTGGAGCGGAAGTGTTCCTCTCTTACCTCAAAAAGTGAATGCAATTGTAAATTAGCTTGTAAATTGAATTGCGCATCTATGTTATAACTGTCACACAACAAAAGACTTCTTGAAGTTCTTCTAGAAATTTATAAAACAACTATAACTATAATAATCGTTTCATGATGCTGCGTGTGCTTCAGACGAGACCAGTTTCCACTCCAGACACTTGCTAGCAAGCAGTCCCTGGCCCCGGCGTACGCAAGGGGGGTAGAGAAGGGAAGGTCAGGCATGGAGGCACCAGCTGGCACTTTGCTTGCTTCCCATCACACTCGGCACGATGTGAGGAGAGAGAGAGAGAGAGAGAGTGAGTGAGTGGGAGAGAGGGGAGTGAATGAAACACCGGGGTAAAATCGGGATTTTGGAATCCCGCTTAACAGCCCACCTGCACCTGCTTCCCTCCCTTTGCATCCTGCTTGCGATGGGAGAAATATGCGACTGTCGGAGTTCCGCGACGGAGTTCCATGCATAATGCAGGCGCGGGGGGCCGGGCCAGGGGACGGGGCCAGGTGCGCGACGGAGGATGGGGCCGCCAAACCTTTGCCACTCGCGCAGCTCCTCGCAGTCCCACGCCCTGCCGCAAGTTCATCCGCGCATTTCCAAACACTTTGGCCCTGGGCTGTGGGAAACTCACCAAAAGGGTCCTCCGCAGGGGAGAGACCGCTGAAAATTTATGTTCAGAACCTGTTCTCTCACGACAGCAGCTTTTCTAACAACTCTGGATGAGTCAACACCTAGATAGACAACTGAGTTACCTGTCTCAGGATTACCTAATCTATATGACTCTACTTCTCACCCACTCTACTTCCCTAGCACTCTACTTCTCAGCCACTCTATTGCCGACCTAATCTAATTTTAACTACTCATATTTCTACTCTTCTCACTATCTCTACTCTACTTCTCATCATCTCGTTTGCAAACTGCCCGAGCAAGCTAAGGACATGCAGCAATGTCTGGCCCCTAAAGTCCCAGTCTAAAGTCAGACACTGCAGTGACCGCCGATATTTGATCTGGCTGGGCTCCCACCTCCCTCCCTCCATCCTCTTTCTCTTAGTTTCTGACAGGCGCAGTCTGGTGAGAAAAAACTTCATTTTCCAAGAAACTCGACCCAGACTTGACTGACATGAAACCAACCGGAAGTTGCTATCGGAGGACCGGAAGCTCCAGGGCTGCTAATGAATTCTGAAACACGCCCGCGATCTTTGTGGCTCCCGCTGTCGCTGCGGCGAAATATTCAGAAGCTGAAATATTCAGAGAAGTTTAGCTGAAAACCTTTTGTGATTGAACCTTCATAAGTTCAACTATCTATAACACTGGCTGATATGGAGTTGAAGGGAGATGGCTGACACCCCCCCCCCCGAGAAAGTTAGGGGTGGTCATGACCCCCCCCCCTCGAGAAAACAGAAAAATGTCTATTCCAATCGTCACTAGATTTCAATTTGTGGCATTGAAGTCCAGAGAGTTATGCAAAGTTACAAGCTGTCATATTAACTCAAAGTTAAGATCAATGGCGGATCCAGGGAGGGGGGGGGGTCAAGGGGGTCATGACCCCCGGAAAAATCCTGGATCCGCCTCTGGTCCATAAGCTTGAAACTTCATCGATTGTTAAACGAGCTCGAATTCGGGGCCAGTTTCACCATTTCGCAAAGCATGGCAGCCGCCTGCCGCAGATTCCGGCAACCCCCCCCCCCCCCCAGAGTCGGGCGCCGCCCATGCAGCTGTGCCCGGGTGGCTGGCTTCCATCAAGCGCATGTGTTGCGCAGATAAGCCGCCAGAGCCAGGCTCTTCTTAGCTTCATCAGGCCATCAGCTGCGCGCCCTCGTGAATACACGGAACAGCTGCGGCGGGCAGCTGAAAGCAAGGGATTGAGCGCTGGCTATCAGAGAGCAGGGAGCGCCGCCTGAATGCATGGGGCTCTCCCGCGTGGAGTGGGGGGATAATTATCCCAAACGAAGCGGTGGTCTGTGGCTGGGCCCATCATCATCATTGGGCATTGTTGTGCTTGCCTTTGCCACTCAGCTCGGGTGTCCCGGGTGCCAGGTGACATCTGTCTCCCCCGGCTTACGACGAAACATTTGTTTGTCGCATTTCCCTTCATCCGCAGCTTCCAAACAGAATTTTCATCTCTCGCCGCGCTTTGAAATCCTTCACCGGCCCGCGCCGCGCACAGCTGTTCCAAAGGGCGAGGAGCTGGCCAGCTGGCGGCAGGCGAAATTGGAAAATAAATTTTCATTTTCCGGAGAATAGGAGCTCGCGTTCTCGTCTCTTAGCCTTAGCGTCATGTCCCTTATGCTCTATCCAGATCCTCAGCGCTCTATCCAGATCCTCAGTGCTCTATCAGGATCCTCAGTGCTCTATCCAGATCCTCAGTGCTCTATCCAGATCCTCAGCACTCTATCCAGATCCTCAGTGCTCTATCCAGATCCTCAGTGCTCCATCCAGATCCTCAGTGCTCTATCTAGATCCTCAGTGCTCTATCCAGATCCTCAATGCTCTATCTAGATCCTCAGTGCTCTATCCAAATCCTCAGTGCTCTATCCAGATCCTCAGTGCTCTATCCAGATCCTCAATGCTCTATCTAGATCCTCAGTGCTCTATCCAGATCCTCAGCGCTCTATCCAGATCCTCAGTGCTCTATCCAGATCCTCAGCGCTCTATCCAGATCCTCAGTGCTCTATCCAGATCCTCAATGCTCTATCTAGATCCTCAGTGCTCTATCCAGATCCTCAGTGCTCTATCCAGATCCTCAGTGCTCTATCCAGATCCTCAGCGCTCTATCCAGATCCTCAGTGCTCTATCCAGATCCTCAGCGCTCTATCCAGTGTTCTTCAGCTCCCCCCCCCACAATAGTTTGTCCCTCAATTATCCAGAATTGGCTGTTGCAATGCTCTTCCAACTCAATTTAATTACATTTAAATGCAGAGATAAAGGCCAGAAACCCGGCTGTTTCGCATCCCCAGTTCCGGGATCTTCGTAGCTCATAAATTTTGAGTCTCTCGCAAAGTCGAGATTGGAGCTTCGCTTAGCCCCCCCCCACCAGCCAGTCCCACCCCGCATGGTGCGTGACGATCCGGGAGAATTTCCACTTCCTGTCGCTGACTCCGCCCCCCGTGGAGCAGCAAGGCTGGATCCCCAAGTCTCTTATCTGAGCTCTGGCCGCACCGGTTCCAATATCGATGATCAAAGTTTCCAGCTGCAACGTGACTTTTAAGCAAAGTAACCTGCGGGGGGTTCGGGTTGGCCCAATTTGAGTTCGACTCAGCGTCTTTAAGAGGCTTAGCAGGTCTTACACAAAGCATTACAGAGTCATTTTATAATCTTCACTTTCTCCAGTCCAACTCAGCAATGCCTATGCAAATGACCCGAGTCTCTGGGTATTAGCAGCTCCTAAGCTTGTTGGCGCGTGTTGGCGGTGAGCAAACATCCCCCCACGCTCTCGCCCGACAACCTTGCTGCCATCAAAGACTCAAATCAATTGGGAGAATGCAGTCGGAGCTGCTTCTATCGTAGGAATTTCTGCATCAAGCTGCTACAAGCGGCCATCTGCTGCTGCGTCAGGCGCCTTGCAAGTCTTTGTTCTGACTTCACCACTCCGGCAGTCTAAAGCGACCGTGCTGCGACAGTTGCTAGGCCGGAATCCGGGCCGACTCGGCTGCTTTTGCGGCCTCTGTATATGCATAATTAGACAGCTGAAAGAGCTAGACCGACTTTTCTGCATGCTGCTTTTCTAAAGTTTTTTCTATGCTACTTTTTAGACTGCAGGCTTTGTCAGCCTCCGTGTCTCTCTGTGGGCTAAGCTTGACCCAATTTAGCTGGTATGGCTAATCTTGAAGAGAGACAGCAATGCCGGGTAGCTGCTGCTGCTGGGGAGGGAGAGGCTGACGGATTGTTTGCATTATATAATTTTATAGCCCGGACACGGAATCCGGACGCGCAGTCATTAAATACGGTTGGGCTATATATTAAACATGGCTAGCAGTTTAAATCAGCCCTACAATTAACTTCATGGGGGCTGCGGCTATCTCTACTGGATGTCTGGGCAATCTGCGATCTCCCATTATGAGGATGCAGATCAATTTTGGAAGCCAAACAAACTGTATTTGACACGACGCATTAAGTTTGGTTGCTGCAAAATCCATTAGTGAGAAAATTTTATCTGTTCGAAGTTAAAGAAACTTTTTCACACCAAGACTTTCGACAAAGACCTTAAAATAATTCATCCTTCCCCCGCGGGAGTTTATGAGGCGCCTTGTGGTTTTTGGGAGGCCATTTTTGCGGCAGTTTTTGCTGTTTTTATAGCAGGTTGCACCGCGCTACATGGGTGGGTCATGGGCGACTGCCATACGGTTAGGCATTAAAAAGCTCGATGCTTGAAGGCATAATCAACACAGAAGGCATTAAACCTAATTGAATTGCAACCTGAATTCGATGTCAATTTCTAAATGGTCTTGGTCTTTGTTCGCCACACTGTCTCCTAGCTAGGCCCCCCCACAGATACTATAAACACTAGATAGGCCACTCAGGCTAATTTTCACAACACGACAGTTTACTCTACTTTCTGCTTAGTAGTAGTAAAAACATTTTAGCGTTATTTATATTTTTTAAAAATAAAAAAAACAGATGAATGCAATGCAGCAATTGTATTGATTTTTTTGCAAAAAGAAACTTATAATTATACTTTCCACAATTCAAAGCAACATTGTGAATGCTTTAGATTGCATAGAAGGCTATATTATTGCAGTCAACTATTGTATATTTAGCAAATACGAGCTATATCATATACTCCATAATCCATATTCGTGTAGCAAAATAGAAAGATTTCTCATCTTAATCAGCTCATCTGTTTGTGAAACTCGCAGCGTGCTGTTGAAGAACAGGGTCGCCAGTCGCCCTTGTTCAGAGGCAGCATTCAGAACGGCCCAACAGATGAAAAAAACTGGCGAATGCGCCACTTCAAGGTCCAGGGATGTATCCGATGGAGAGCCAATCCTCAGTGGTTTCGTAACAGGCAGCCGATAAGCAGCAGGACTTTTGTGGTGCAGCTGCAATGAGCTGCTGATGAGATGACATCCTTTGACCAGAGCACCCCTGACTGCGAGCGCCCTGCCGCCCAGTCGACCGCTGGAAGCTGCGCTAGCCACGCCTCCACAGTCCATGGATGCACGACTGCGCTGCACTTGCCTTGACCATCGAATGTTGCCGCTGCAGCCGCTTGATTTGCCTGTCGCTTTCGGGATTGCCGCTGCAGCCGCTTGATTTGCCTGTCGTTTTCGGGATTGCCGCTGCAGCCGCTTGATTTGCCTGTCGCTTTCGGGATTGCCGCTGCAGCCGCTTGATTTGCCTGTCGTTTTCGGGATTGCCGCTGCAGCCGCTTGATTTGCCTGTCGCTTTCGGGATTGCCGCTGCAGCCGCTTGATTTGCCTGTCGCTTTCGGGATTGCCGCTGCAGCCGCTTGATTCGCCTGTCACTTTCGGCCTCGGGATCGTTGCTGCAGCCGCTTGATCGTTGCCTCTAGCGCTTGGAACCCGCGAATCGGCTGCAGAGGTGAGAGCTTTCAGCCGCAACAGCTGTTCTCGGCGCAGAATCTGGTAGCCGAAGGTTGCTCTGCCACAGCACTGGCAGCAGGCAAGTCGCAGGCTCGGCTGCAGATAGATTGCTAATTGGCCCCAGCACTGGAGGGTACATGTCGTCTGCCTCTTCATCGTTTATCAGTCCTTTGCACAGAGGGTAGCTGGTCTATTTGAACGAGCCGAGGCAGCATCAACTCTTGGTGTGGGATTGCGTCCCAGCGAAAACAGATGTCTTGCACATCCGTGGCACTTTGTAAGGCAGCAGTAGGCCTCGTCCATAAAGTGCAAGCTGAACACACGGAGGCCCCGTGATTTAATTGTTTATAAAGGTCAATATCCACGCTCCTGCAGTAGCTGCTGCCAGCGCTTCGCCAGTGTCATCTTTTGGTAATTTATGCATTCGCAACGGATTTTTCTTTCTCGGATGTTAATAGCACTAGTACAAAGCTCGTGCAAGTGGGAGCACAGCAGTGGTTCGAATCAAAACATTTCTCGAGTACAAGATTAGATAGAAAAGCTAGTATGCACTCGAACTTTCTTTAACTCTGACTCTTGTCCTGTTCATCTATATAAGCTTGTATTTAAGCACGATTCGCCACCCCCAAATTTTCTAACCCACAACCTCTCAACCCCCACCCCTAACCCAGGCTAGCTATGTGCAGTCCTTTATTTTCTATCCCACCACCAGTGGGCCTAAATTATCGATCCACTCACCCTGCCTTATACGAAACTGATATTAACCCTATTCCAGACTACCCCCCTTCCTCCACTTTGAAAGATAGCGGCATTGCACACTGTCTGTCGCGTCTTAATGTACACCATTACTGCACAAAACAAGTTAGTTGTTTATGGCGTTAGCAAAACGATGTCTTAAAAACAGTCACTCGATTTGTCTAATTTAGCAAATAATACTGTTGCTTCCTTTCATTGCTACTAAGCAGAAAGTAGAATAAAAAACTTGCCCAGAAAATTAGCCTGAGTGGCCTATCTAGTGTTTATAGTATCTGTGGGCCCCCCTAGGCATGACCGTTTTGACCATATCTTCCCCCGAGGGTGCTGTAAAAAAGTTCCATTGCGCAGGCCGCAGATTAAATCCAAAAATCAATTTTCTTTCATTTCCATAGCACAGAGCAGTTCAATTTACACAGCGGCTTGGTGCAAAAGCTAATGTAATGTATAATTCTATTTCTACTAGAAAACTTGCTTGGCTGTTAATCAAGATTCATATGATTTTTTAAATGATCTCATCTGTTGCACATTGTATGATGCATGGCGTGTACTCTGTTACACCCACAAACGTTGTCCATGTACTGTAGATGCTCTGTAAACTGCTTCTGTCTGTTGCGTGTGTTTTGCTGATGCTGGCTGACTAGAGAGTACTAATTTTGCCGACTCCAAAATATCTCTCTCTTAGGTTATCCAATTAAGATTGTTTCTACGATTCTTGCATTATACAAGCCGTATAGTAGCTATGAGAAGTGATTTTAAGTTCAACGAGCGTCATTTATAAACCATTTGTTTTCATGTCGGTCGCAGAAACTTTAAAAAACTTTCTGGAAACTTGAAGAGTGCTATATATGCTCGTACGTAGCTTCATTTGCTAGCTGTGCATGAGTATAAAGGCCAACATTGCTGAATTTGTGCAGAGAAAACGGACAGTATTCGAACTTGTGTTTTTATTTGGCAAAATCCAGTAAAAATGTATTTTGAGCTTTAGCTAATCATTCTAAAGGTCTGCAAAACATATATTATAGTATTAATAAATTATAGTTTGTTTTTTAAACATGAGAAGTCTTGAACAGGTATATTTATAAAAAATGAATCTTATAGAACTTCAACTTCAGCAACTTGAGTGTTCAGTTACAGTTTGGATTAAACTATGAGAACCTCCAGATCCAAGGAAGGCGATTTATCACAAAACAAATCTTACATTCTACTTACAGTAGTACTTTATGAAGTATAAAACAATAATACGACAGTACATGCAGGTACCTGAGGTACAACAATAACAAACATAATACGCGATTAGCGTCACAGGGCGCGCTTCAAGGCCAGGTCGCGAATGAACGCCACGCCGCCGGCCGAATCCGCGGCGCCGGCGTCAGCCAGCAGTCAGTCGACGAAACGCCGAGTGCGCGCCTGCCCATGCCGGTAGGGTGCCTGCAGCGTTAGCAGCAGCACCTCCTGCACCGGCTCTGGGCAGTGCGACTCGGTGCGGATGATGTGGCCTGCCAGCTGGAGTCGCCGACGGCGCAGCAGGTCGCTTAGACGGACCAGGCCGGCGCGGCGATGCAAAGATTTTGCCTTCTGAGATATACGTATCGATCCAGACACTTTGTAGGAACAAGTCAAAAGAAAGTAAGTAGACAGCCATTATGTTTTTGCTAAAGTTATATATATTATTTTTTCTATAAATATTTTAATATTCATCAAATCCTTTTTAAGTAATTTTATTTGAACCATTCTGCCATTATTATAAATAAGTAACACTTGTTTCCAAATTCGAAGTTATTTTAGTATCACATATATATTGAGAGTTTAGAAAGCCAGAGTGAGAGTCCAATCAACAAGTAGGCCTAAGATCATTCTGAGTTTATATGGCAATAAAATTTTCTCCTATATCTGTATAACTAAACTAAACTTGACCAGATTCCTCTAATTTTCCCTTTTATTTAAAACAAAAAACTCACCGATATATTTTGAGCATTAAAACAAAAGATTATTACTTTTCGGTACCTTGCACACATTAATTTTTAAAATATATTACATGGTACAATGTCGGCTGACACTATCTCATCTCAGGTCATTGATAGGATAACTATTTATAAAGACTTTTCAGTACCGTGTCAGGTGTGTAAATAACACCAAAAATATTTACATGGGATGGTATCATGCAAATAATGACTGCCATTTTTTAATGCTTATGTCTTATGACTATGTTACTATGTATGACTTGTAAGGCAATCTTCTCGAATCGTTCGTTTAATTATTTCCGGAATTATTTCGCCCTCTATTCAAGGGTGGTGGGGGGGGGTGGGAACGATTCGAGAAGATAGCCGACTTTAACTTACTTAGGCCTATTACTTATATGTTATATGCTGTTTATCCTTAGGCTAATCATTTTTATCAATTCTATATTCAGCCTAGGCCCTGGCCTGAGCGAAAATTTTGATTTTATATTATAGCTAATTACTAGCTAAAATAATGCACCTAATTTTAGCTAGGCAATAGACTTTTTCTTATTAAGAATATTAGCTAAGCATAAGCCTAAGGATTATTATTTACTCTATTTGACTATTAATTCAAAATAATTTATAGGCCTAGCTATCTATACTAGTATTAATTAATAGGCCAAATGCTTGAACTAGGCCCTATTCAAAAATATCTTTACAAGTTGAACAATCTACTAAGCCTACTAAGGTGGCTGTCAAAGTGACCTTCAAACTTGTTAGACGAATATAGTTTGGTATGTTGATACATTGCTCAAAGTGTAGGCCAAACTAAGCTTGGATATTCCAAATAGCCTCTAGCTTAGCTTTTATAGGCTTTTGGAAATGCATATCCAATTGAATCTCAATTGGCCAATTAAATTAGCACCTATACAGTATACATGCTGATACTTATGTAGAGTAGCTGGCCCCTACTAGTAGGGCCTAGGCCTAGCTTTTGCTAAAATGTATAATATAAAAAGTATACTTATATTTAGCAATATTCTTAAAGAACAATGTCTATTTAAAAATTTATTAAATTCTAAAATTATTTATTTCTATTCATGACAACTAGTTAGCAAATAAATTAAACTTATATATGTTTTTAAAGTCAACAAAACTTAGATATCTAATTTATCTAAGAAAAAGCATTGCTATTGCCATGATTAAATATATTTGCATTAAGAGAAAATACCTATAGAAATTTCTAGAAATTCTAGAATATAAATAACAAAATTGTTATGTTGTAATGAGTTAGAATATATTGGTCAGGCTTGTTATATTAAAGTGCATATATGATTTTATATTTGAATCTGGCTTATAGCTGTAAGAAAATGTACTGTCTTCTTTTAAAAAGTAATAGAGTAAGTAAATAGCAAGAGTCAAACTGAAATATTCAATACCATAAACATCACAAAAATCCAATAGCCTCTTCTGATTAAAATACACTTGTGCAACAATCAGATTTATGCTAAAGTAACACTATGGCATGCATACTAGCATTGTTGGCTATTTCAACCTGAAATAAAATAGAAACATACATGTGCAACAGTCGGCTGATCTGGCCGACTGATCGGCTGACCAATCTGGCCAACTGATCGGCTGACCGATCTAGCGGCCAACCTAGGAAGTCAAAAAAATGCCCACTCGGAAAACCTAAGTAATAGAACTAAGTAGCTGGCGAGGCATTTTGGATCAATAAGACAGTCATAGTTACTCCTGCCGTTTACCCAATGTTGCGTTAATTTTGGTTTTTTACATGCAAGTCGCATTTTTGTTAAAAACTAAGTCACACGGCAGACAGAATTTTGGAGGTTGCGCATGTATGAATGGAAACATAAAAAGCATTTGCCAAGGAGGGACACACAACTATTAAACTTGTACTTGTCTTAAACTTGTTTTTTTTAGAAATGGTAATTGTTAAATTGTAATTGTAAAATGATTTGACAAAAAATGTCACTTTTGAACAAAATGTGTCATTAGTTTTCTATTGCAAGTATATTTATTTTGTAGGTGCCCCTTAGACTATAAATTGAAATGGCTTCCATTAACTTTTGTTTTTCTTATTTAATAGTCCTTTGAAAGCAGATTTATGGTGATATTTTATAGCAAACATTCTTGAAACTGGGACTAAAAATTTACATGGTCATTTGTTAGTAGATTTTTCATGGTAAATTTATACCATTGTCTATGTTTCTTGATCTTGGTTTTCTAAAAGTTGGACTTTTCCCTATAGAAAGACCAAGTTATTCTGTTATTGTGACCTGCCATTTAGATATAACAAATATTTCATCTAAAGAATATGTTGTCTAAAAACTGAAAAAGTGCTAACTAGAGGAAGGTACCCACAAAAGAAGTCTCACTTGATCTAGACGATTCAGTTTCTTCTTTGTTCATTTCTTTATCTAATGGCATATCATGGCTTGATTAAAATGGTCTTCTTCAAATTGAGTCATTCTGCAATATACGTAGTATAAGCATTAGGGCACTTACTGTTATTTTAAGTACTAGCATTTGAAAGCAGTATACTGCATTTGTTAAAAAAAGTGGCACCTGTGAGCAAATTAAAGTACAAGTACTATCAAACAATTGGGAGCACTTTCCTATCTATCTGAGGCATGGCTAAGCAGTCCACCAATCTTACAAAGGTATAACAGAAAGCCTTGCACGTTCCAGAGCTGGCACAATGAGCAACAGCCCGGCCAGTACAGAACTGACAGCTCGAACGCCGGACTCACCCGCATCGATCTTGCGGACTCCCGGCTCCAGCAGCCGCGCCAGCTGGTTCGTCGCCACGCCGACTCGGGTCACCCTGCCCGGTGGCGCCATCGACGTGCACGACGTGCTCATCCTGACTCACTTTGCCAAGCAGCCGCTGGTTGACTTCGGCCGGGTGCCGGTCGGCCGCCTGGCCACCCAGCGGCTGCTGATCCAGAATCCGCACAGCTACGATCAGGAGGTGCGCATCAGCCGCCTGCCCGGCGAGAAGCTCGGCATCGCCTGCGTCGAACAGGAATTCGTTGTCAACGCCGAGGGCGAGTACATGCTCAGCTTGACTTGGACACCGCGTCGGCCCGGCGGCATGCGCGAACTGGTCGCCTTCCGGGTTGGCGATGTGTACAACCTGCAGGCGGTGCTGCTGGGCTCAGCGGTCCCTGCGGCAGCCACAGCGGCCGGCCGGAAGCGGAAAACCTGGGCGGAGCAGCGGCTGGTTGCCGGGCAGGGCGAATCGGCCAATTCGGCCAGCCAAGCAGCAGAGAAGGAGAACCTGGCCGCTGCTGCCGTTCAGTCTGCCGACACCGTCCAGTCGCCCGTGTTCAACGTTGCCAAGGCTCGCCTGGCCGCTACAGTGTCCGGAGCGGTGAAGTGCAGCCGAAGGACACCGGCGCTCCCGGCCCAGCCGGAGGAGTCGTCAGAGTCGGCGGTGGCGGCGGCGGCGGACCAGTCGGCGGTCAGCAAGAAGCCGCGCCTGGCCGACATCAGCAGCAGCGCCAGCATCGTCAGCGGCAGCAGCCATGCGGGCTCGTCACTGCTGTCGCAGCTGCTGCACTCAAAACTGGCGGCCAAGCTTCGCCCCCGGTTTCACCACCAGCAGCACCCGAGCCCTGTGGAGCGGTTCCGCAGGCGGCACAGTCTGCGCCGGACTCTCACCGGCCGTTTCGCGACCGCCGCCACTGCTGCTGCTGCTTTGACGGCCGCGTCAACGTCCGCGTCGGAGGTGGCGATCAGCAGCCCACTGAGCGGTCGGGTTGTCAAGCGTCGCTCGACCGGCCGCGCTGTTCGCCGAGCCCCGAGGCCTATGGTCGCCGCCGCAGTGGCCGAGTCGCCGTCATCAGCCGTTTCGGACGCGTCTGACCTCAGCAACCTGTCGATGCTGGCGCCGACCACGCCGCGATCGACCGCGGCCTTGGCTTCGGCGTCGATGGCGGATCAGCGGAGCTGCAGCGTCTTCTACGACGAGCGCTGGCGTGAGAAGCAGGTGAGGAACAGCCAGGGGGTTCGAGTCGATGCAGACAATGGAAGATGTCGGAGCCTGTGTATTCCTTAAATCCAAACCTTTTGAAAGATCTCAAGGACTGCACTTTTTTTAACTCCGCAGGAATTCGGTCTTCAGCAGTGGCTGAACTACCTGCTCACGCCCGGCCTTGCCCTGCGCTGCTGCCAAGGCGAGGAGCAGTCCGCTAGTGCCACCGCTGCTGCTGCTGCCGCCGCCGCCGCCGCAGACACGACCGGCCCCGCGCCCACCAAAGAGGCCGTCTCGCTGCGCGCCTACGCCGATTTTCGCACACTTGCCGCGCTCAGAAGCCGCGGGCGCCGGCTGATGACCAGCGACAGCTTTGTGTCCGTGATCTGCCGGGTGGAGCGAGAGGTATGCACTGAGCTTTGCTGGCTTCTGATGGGTTGGTGCAGTTCTGTCTGTTTGTCTGTCTGTCTGTCTGTCTGTCTGTCTGAGTCTGTCTGTCTGTGTCTGTATCTCTGACACGACCTGCTCGCCACGAACCCTGTGCAGGTGAGCGAAGGCCGACTTCGCGTCCGTCAAGACGTTTGCTTTCGTGCCGACCGCGGACTCCGGGCCCGCCTAGTAGACTTTTACTTGGCCTTCCATCCGCTGTGGCTTCGCCTAGCGCTCGAGTCGCTGTTTGACCAGCCGATCCTGACCTCTGCCGCGGCGACGCCCTCGGACGGCAGCGACGCCGGTGGCGCAGCGGCACGACGAACTCCGCTGCGGGCCTTCATTCTTAACCGGGTGCTGTGGAGTCCCGGCCTGGCTGACAGGTTCGCCATGCCTGGAGTCTGCAATCTGTACAGAAAGGGCTTCGATGCCGAGCTGTCCAAGTGAGTCTGCTAGTTGCTGACCGCTAGCTAATTAGGATAATGCGATTTGAATATTATAATATTGCAAAGTGAGATCAGATTAAGACAGTCGAAGTTGTTTGCCATATTTAGGGTGAGATAAGAGGAGATTGGGACGGTGAGCAATGAAGTAATAATTTTAGCAGGGTGATAATAGATATATTTAAAAATGTGATAATCGATTAGATCTAGAAGGAAAGAATTGATTATCTCCAAGGTGAGAATAGATTATCTATAAAGTAAGAATAGATAATCTAAAATGTGAGAATAGATTATTTGAAATGTGAGAATAGATGAGTTTAGGATGCTTAGAATACGAAATACTATTAAGGTGGAAATATATTAGTTAAGGCAGGTGACATTAGATAAGATTACAAATGGGATAAGATATTGAAGATGAGATTAGATGAGTTAAGAAAGGAGAGGAAAGGAGTGCCGGCTTAATGCCGACTTCCCACTCCGTCAGGTACGTGCTGAACAAATTCCTGGCCATCGTGTACTTCCTGGACCGGGCCAAAACTGACCGCCTCATCGACTTCGATCCCTGCCTGTTTACTAAGCGATCGCAGCACAAATCCACCAAAGAGGTGGTGACCGCCTTCACCAGGGACTACCTGTCCGGCGAGGGTGACGTCATCAAACACCTGGGCTACATGGGCTACCGGTTGAGCCATGCGCAGAAGCCTCTTGACGAATATCAGTTCGGCGTCACCAACTTGGCCGTGGATTTGCGCGACGGAATTCGACTGTGCCGGACGCTGGATATTCTGACCGGCGGCCGGACAGCCCTGTCCGGACAGGTCCGCTGCCCGGCCATAAGCCGGCTGCAGAAGATTCGCAACTGCCAGGCCGCGTTCGAGGCGCTAAAAGGCCTTGGCGTGTCGCTGGATTGGACACCAGGTGAGATATTTATTTGGGGCAGGTGAGATTAGATCAGATATCAAGCGGTGAGGTTAGATAAGATATCAAACAGTGAGATTAGATGAGATATCAAGCGATGAGATTAGATGTGATATCAAGCAATAAGATTAAATGTGATATCAAGTGGTGAGATTAGATCAGCTATCAGACGGTGAGATTATATAAGATATCAAACAGTGAGATAAGATCAAATATCAAACAGTGCGATTAGATGGGATATCAAGCGGTGAGATTAGAGGAGATATCAAGCGGTGAGATTAGAGGAGATATCAAGCGGTGAGATTAGATAAGATATCAAACAGTGAGATTAGATCAAATATCAAACAGTGAGATTAGAGCAGATATCAAACGGTAAGACTAGATTTGAAAATAAAGATAAGATTAGATAATTGGAAATTTTAGATCAGAGTATGCCATAAAATATTCAAGTGACAAAAACATTAAAAATTTTTGCTGAGAAATGGAACAGTGAGGGCATTGGAATGTAGTTGGCAAATTCCCTCTATATCGCCGGAACTTCCCCGTGCTCCCGTTGTCAAGGCAACCCGATCGATCCGCGCGACATTGTCGACGGTCACCGGGAGAAGACGCTCAGCCTGCTGTGGCGCTGTCTGGCCCGTTTCTCCCTGGCCGAGGACCCGGGCCTCGTTGGCCGGCTTCTCTGCGAGATCCGCGCTCTTCGCCGCGCACTCCGCACCCGGGGCGCCGCCTGCCCGCCGGCGCCGGCCGACCCGAGCCCGGCCAGCCTCCTGCCCTGCTGGGCCGCCTGCGTGGCCGCCTTCGACTGGCCGGCGGGCCGGCCGCCTCCGGCCGAGGACGACAGTCGCGTTGTCATGCGGTTGCTAAGGCACTACGGCGCGGCACCGCCAGCTGCTGACGATAACAATGACGGCGCCGATAGTTGGCGCGCGGTGGCCGAGCGCCTGGCTGAGCTCGGACAGTGTCCGGCGTTGATCATGCCGAATTCCTCGGACAGGCCGGACCGCTGCATGCTGCTCGCCCAGCTGGCCGCCCTGGCCGGCAGCCTGCTCAACCTCAACGCCGAGTCCCGAGCCGCCAGAGTCATCCAAGCGGCCTGGCGCCGACGCTGCGCCAGCCTGGCGGGCCCGCCAGCCGCCCAGGAGGACCGGGTTGACGCTCTGCCAGCGAAAGTCAGCGCCGAGTCGGCCGTCTTTGAGTTCAACATCGGCGTGTGGCCGGGCACGCCGGGGCCGGCCAGCAAGCCAGCGGACACGCCCAGCCGCTGCCTGCTGGACGTACAGGCTATTCGGCGCGCCCAGGCTGCCAGCGCCATCCAGCGCTGGTTTCGGCGCGCGCGCCAGATTCGAATTGGCCGGATTCGGCGCGAGATTGAGCGACGCAGACGGCGACGCGCCATTTTGGTCATCGTCACCAACTACCAGATTAGCAGGCGCAACCGGTTCTTTGCCCTACTCCAGGATCACGTGACTCGCTGGCTGGCCAACAGGCAGGCGGCCGGCAGACGCATCCAGCAGTTCTGGCGCGCATATCGGATCAAACGGATTGAGCTTGAGAGGCTGCGGGCGGAGCGTCTGGAACGGGAAACACTGGCGGCCTGCCAAATACAGCGGGTTTGGCGCAATTTCCGGGCGAAGCAATTAGAGCGGCAGCGACTTGAGCAGGAAAGAATCGAGCAGGAACGACTTGAGCAGGAGCGACTTGAGCAGGAAAGAATCGAGCAGGAACGACTTGAGCAGGAGCGACTTGAGCAGGAAAGAATCGAGCAGGAACGACTTGAGCAGGAGCGACTTGAGCAGGAAAGAATCGA